>CAJNOQ010003288.1:0-20756 GCA_905250885.1 Didymodactylos carnosus | reverse complement strand
ACTGAATCTCCTCGAAATGTTATTTTTCAGAACAAAATGAAACATCCGAGTGAAAACCTATACTACTGTTTCATGGGTATCGTAGCCCCTTATTTCTCTTTCGAATGGTGAAAACCGCACCTCTCTATCTATCACCGTTCCGGAGCTATAAGGTCAACACTGACCGCCCATTCTATTTTGAAATGGATAGTAGAACAAACTATAACACATGTTTATTCAATAGTCTAAAGGTGCTTAACGTTTGAATTACGTACATCTTACAATATTTTTATATTGATGGTGTTAGTTTCGTAGATTCTATACTATCATTTGGGTACAGATATAATTAATATAATTGAAAATAAAATGATGAATTATATTAAAAATAATTCATTTGATAATTGTGTTGTTAATGTTAGTCAAGAAAATGTTTTGTTTAATGATGAATTGATATCATTTAATAATTTTAAAAATGAAATGACAGAAATGGCAATAGATGATATTATTAATAGGAAATATAAAGTTATTGATGTTATATATATATCTGAATTAGAAATGCACTAATTAGAAACTGATGTTTTGGGCTTCCACGAAAGTTGTTATAAGTCGCCTATGAAGAACTACTCAGAGTCGTGGAATTTCTCATGTTTTAGAAAAATGTTTGGACTACAATTTCATATAAGTAGAAAAATTTCAGCATTATCTTTAACAAAAATGGATAAGTCGAATGATGAATCACTGATAACTGCAAGAGGCACAAGTTACTCTAAGTTCACTGTTTATCTGCATTTTTAGATGAAAATGCACTCGTAAAACGATTACTCCATATGTTAATCAAATTGAGCATTCTAAAATGCACCAAATACAGGATAAAAACCTGTTCGAACAGATTCTTTTTCTAACTTTAATGCATTTTAGAATGCTCGCATTTTTACTAGAAATAACTTCAAAACTTTTTTCACAGTTGAGTTTTCAAAAGCAAACATTTCTGTACCGGATGAGAGACTCTGCGACTCTGCGTATAATTCTGCATAGGCGACTTAGAACAAGTTTTGTGGAAACCGTAACACCAGTTTTTAACCCCTAATCTCAATGTCAAAGAATATACAGTAATGAAATTATTCATAAAAATTCGAATGAATTACTATTATTATTAGAAAATAAAATAAATCAAGTTATTAATGAATATAAAAAATCTTTTACTAATATTTTAGAATCTAATATGATTAATAATTATCAATATCAAAAATGATCAAATGAATCACATAAATTTAAAAAATTAACTAGAAAATTAAAGAGAAATACTCAGAAATTAGTTGATAAAATCGGCTTATTAATCTGGAAACGAAAACAATATAAAATTTAATTTGACTTAATTAAAAAAAGAGAAACTATTAAACAAAATGTTCAAAAGCAAAAAGTATGTCTGATAATGATTTTACTAGTTTATTAGAAAATTTATGTAATGAAAGTGGTATCTTATGGTTAAATTTAGATTATGATAATTTGATTATAATGTTGCAAGCTAGAGGAAGCGAAAAAATATTCTAAGGGAATCGTTACGGTTTGAAGTGGGAAAAGCCAGTTTTTGAGAAATATCGTAGGAAAAGAATCGTGTAGAAACTCGAAATCTGCTGTCTAAATGCATCCGAGTGTGACCTACATTTTGATATAAAGCTTGAATCATAAACATTTTGACATCGAGAGAAAATCGGACTATTGGGTCTTACGCGTAAACCTATAATCCTATTTCAATGAAGCGGTTTTAAAATCTGTGATGGAACAGAAAAGATAGCCGATGTTCTGAAGTATAAATTCATATTTAGAGATAGTTTTTAAAGTTGGTTTCTGTAAGTGCAAAAAATAGTATTCAAAACGTAATGAGAATGATCGATTTGTGGTACCCTCTCTTCCGCTCTCTATATCTCGAGAATTAAGGGATACTAGTTATACCATTCTCTAACTACATATAGATGTACAACTCGTATAAATGGCATATAAATCTGTGACATCAACGATCACTGTTTGTCTAACTCTACCGGATATTGGCTCTTAATGTAGTATTCAAATAAGTTAAAAATCCACTGACTAAAAAATTAATAAATGATTCGATAATCATCCATTCGCTATTCTTAATAATACTTTTTTGTGAAACTCCTTCAGTATCTCCAAAGGAGAAGGAGTTGAAGTTTTATACTGATAGGTCATCTCAGAGGTAAACGTCCGTCCACCATGGACGATCGAACCAGGGCTTGGCAACTCCAACTTCGGAGTTGAGGATTTTTTTAGTGGAGCTGGAGTTGACCTTGACGGAGTTGAAGTTGAGATTTTAGTAGGCTAGAGTTGGGTGTAAACTGATCTTCTAAACGAGTGAGTGGCTGTATTCACCAGTGAATTCGGAAGTTCTTTGCGCTTTCTTACCGAAAAAAAACTCAAAAACGTCCAGAATCCTGCTAAAAAAAGAAAAATCTTCCTTACAAAAGTAAAGCAACCGGAGTTGAACGGGATCTGAGCTTTTGTTGAGAGAGTTGGAGTTGGAGTAGAGTCAGAGTTGAAAGTCAGCGGAGTTGCCTAGCTCTGGTCCGAACCGACATGTGTCAAAACCGGACGCTCTATTTTGTAACTGTATCTAGTTTCTTGGGTTAAGAGCTATCGCCTTGAGTCATACGTACAAGAATCGCCTTGGAATGAGCTTTAAAAGTATGTGTGTCGATTTTTAAAATTCATCTTCCTTGATAGACATGTAAAAAATATATCTGTAAAACAAATATTTATGACAAATGAAATTAATATCTAATTCATTAAAATCAAATAAAACATTAATAAGTTTAATTGTTAACATTAATAAGTAATACTTGTTTGACGCGTGTGTGAGGGATGAATTTAGAATTAAGCTTACAGACAATAATCCATATCGATTATTAATAAAAGAATCTTTGGCAATTTTAAGTCATAAACTCAAGCAGGACGTTCTACAAATATTCATCTATTCTATGTCCAAAAGAAACAATACTCACTGTGAATTTAACCTATATTCTATTAACTTCTCGAATTAGAATTAAATTAACTGGAGTGAACACAATTCTACTTGTTATATCAGAGAATAATTTCAGATTCAAAAGCCGAATACAAATGAATAGACTAATATTTTTATTGCCTATCGATGTATCAGAATTATGCGTAATCAAGATATAATTAGCTTTAATCCTTGGATGATAATCTCTAAAAACTAGCAGATTCAGTGAATCAACAAATAAATTGCGCCTGATTGATGACCTAGACAGAGTTCGCCATTGGATTTTGGTAAATACAAAACGATGATTTTCTCGACAACGATTCAATATTTTTCAAAACGTACACGTAACCTTTTATCGATAGGTGTACTGATACGCACAAATATGAAGACGATTTAGTCTTTGAACTAAAAAGGTAGATATATTTGGAAGATGGACGGTACAAATTACAAGAATTCCACCTGTATTTCAAGAGTTTATCTTCCATTTTAAGTTTAAATTTGAGTAAATCTGGTCTTTCATAGTCAAGCTTTCATCACAAAACACAAAATAAAGCTTTGGACGTTTATAAATGCAATAAACGTTAAAATTTCTAAAAAACCGAATAGCTGGGAAATAAAGGAAAGGAAGAAAGTAATTTTTTTGTGAAAAACAGCATCACACAATTCTTCTTTCACTCGCTGTTATATGCATCAAATCGAAACAAAATAACACATCAGGTGCAGTCCTTTTTGATATTTTGACTATATTTTTCAATCTTTTGATTATTTCCACAATAACGTTGAATATCATTATCATTATATTCAATACAATAACGAATACAATTCAAATAATACATGCACGTGATTGTGTCATTTTCAGGCACATTTGCGACCATCATTGTGTCTTTTAAACAAACGTTTGTCGCCTGCAAATATGCCATTTTCTATTCTTCACTATATTCCGTCTGTATATGTGTAGAATCTGGATAAGTCTTGGCATGTGACAACTCATCTACAACTTACACGCTAGTACAAATCCCGCGAGAGAAAGTGAGTCACTCATTATGTCTTCAAAAAATGATCTGTACATTATTTGGTAAGAGAATAAAAACAAAAAAAAATTCCTTAACGTTGAGAAAAGATCATAGATGTTATATGGTTGAGTGTGATGCACGCAGTTGAAATAGAATAATATTTTATAGGAAAAAGAAGCAATGTGAAGGTTTTCAACGATATTGTGTCATTTATTTATATTGTATGGTCATTCTTATCATTACACTGCATCATATACCGTAAATACATTATGGTACTCTAGAGTATAATTGAATTAAGTGAGGAGCATCGCACTTCAATTAGTGGTGCGCTCATGTCAAAAAAAGCTAAAGGTACAGTTGAATCTCTTTGGTTCTGCAAACATCATTTATGTCACATAGTTCTGTGTGGAATGCTGTATTGAAATGCACTATTATTTCTGCTGTTATTCGATATAAGCTTATATGGAGGAAAGAAACGAAAAATTTAGTTATCAGCATATCATGTCAGTCTAAATTACGTTGAAATTTGTCTATCCATGTCAAAATTTCGTGAGTCGTTTTTGCAGAGAATTGCAAAAAATTCAGGTCCGTTATTTTGCAAAAACCTATAGTAAAATTTCCGTGTCTCACGTAACATCGCACGCATGAATTATCTTCTACGTTTTTTTTGCAGAAATAAAAAGTTTTGCGGAAAAGATCATCGTTTTTCAGGCATAAAATATTATATGTGTAGTTACCTTAAAGCTTCATGCGGTGTCCTGAAAATCACCGGCAGGTCCATCAAACCCGCCAATAGGTAACCCTTGCGGCTTGATCCGCGGACCAACCCCACCGCTCTGCTCGAAGCTAAAAGGAGTCACTTAGAGAAATCTCTAAGTAAATTTTCAGTGTAAAAGGATCGCTTATAGCAATATGTGCAAAAAAAAAGATTCTACGATAAAAGACAAAAAGCTGTTGTGTTCTTCATTAATTTTGCAGAGTAAAAATACAGAACGCATATAAGAACCATGCGTTTTCTGGTGTTGCGTTTAGTGCTGCCATTTCTGCGGAAATCGTGAAAAAATGTTAACATGGGTAGTATGATCTTTTGGAGATGTGAGGTGTTAAATCAAAATGATCTGTAGAACATTTATATTATTTCTCTTTGACCTTTTTTTATCAAATCTTAATGTCAGAATAAATTGACTGATTTATAAGAGAGCATTTTTTTTTTTCTTCCTTTTCATTTTTCTTTCTATACATACACTAGACGAAATATATGAATAGAAAAATTACATCCATGTTCATTTCTGAGGTCAAAATTTTCTGCATATGTCAAAAACAATTATATTGCCAAAACTGTATGTGTTGATATTTTATAAAAATAAAATTTTATTGTTTCTTCTGTATGTTCGACTTTTGTATCAACTGTGTCTTTTGGACGAACGTATCATATTAAGAAGTGTTAATTGAAATTTCTTTTTAGTCAGTGTATTTAAAGTAAAATTCATAACAAGTTACATGACGGTTCAGTTATTGCCATATATATATTTTATATATACAACAAAAAAACTGAATTGATCATAACTTCAAAAGAATTTTAAATAGTAACCATGTCAAAAACACAGACAACATCTAGTACTTTTTCATTTCCATTACTTACGTCAATTTCTCAATTCATAATACGTCAAAAAAGACAATTAACAATATCAACTTCTTATTCGTTGAATCATGAATCAAAACATCTTGAAAAAGGTTCACTTTCCGTATTTCACGGTATAGTATTGGCTACATCTGCTATGGCGCCAGCATTAGCTGTTGTGCTCAATGCACCAGCAGCCGGTTCAAAGGCTGGTGCTGCTTTACCATTGTCGTTTTTATTAGCATTTATTGCCTGCTTATTTGTTGGTAATACAATTATACAATTTTCTCGTAAATTATCATCAGCAGGCTCATTTTATACATATAATAGTTATGGATTCGGTTCAATTGGTGGCTTTTTTACTGGTTGGTTATTATTTATTGGTTATAGTATTGTAACACCGGCTCTTTTTACCGTATTTGGTTCATTTATTGAGGATTATATACATAAAAGTTTTCATACATATATACCATGGTGGATATTTAGTCTGATTGGTTTAATTTTAGTTATAATTCTATCTATTCTTGGTATAAAAACATCCTTACCCTTAGATTTAACTTTATTAATAGTACAAATTATTGTATTTATTATTTTATCGACTATAATTATTATTAAAGCGGGAAATAAAAATAATTTGGGTGTATTTTCACCATTATTGTCAGTAAATAGTTTTTCTGGTGTCGGATTCGGTACTGTATTTGGCATACTTTCATTTATTGGTTTTGATGCACCTGCTACGTTGGGTGAAGAAATGTGTAAACCAAATCGTACAATACCAATGGCTATTGGTGGTTCATTGATTCTTGTTGGTCTATTTTATATTTTTGTTTGTTATTCATTAAGTATTGGTTATGAATTAATGGATCCAATTCATTTACAAATATTTATGAACGATAGTAATCCATTTATTACATTGGCACGTGAACAAGGTCGTTGGTTGGAACATATTGTTAGTATTTGTGCTGTTATTGGAATATTTTCTTGTTTTCTTGCTATTCATAATACATCTGTTCGTATACTATTTTCAATGGGACGTGATCGTATATTACCACATATATTGAGTCGTGTACATCAACGTTGGTTTTCGCCATATGTAGCCATATTAATTCTGTCTGTTTTTACACTTATTGTTGGATTACCGATTGGTATGTGGTTAGGTCCGGGTGTATCAGGCTGTTATGGTTTTACTAGTACTATTGGAGCACTTGCCATTATTATTGTATATATGGCTAGCAATATTTCACTCATATGTTATACATTACGTACAAAACAATTCCATTGGCTATGGAATGGTATTCTACCTATACTTGGATTTCTAGTACTTCTTTACCCGTTATGGTCCATTGGACGACCTGGTCAATCATATCCATATAATATTGTACCATATGTATTATTAATATGGCTATTTTTTGGAGTTATTCTTTTTCTTTATTTTTTCTTTCGTTCTCCTGAAAAGCTTAAAGCTATTGGATCAATGTTTGATGATAATCAAAGACCGCAAACTGATCAGGCTCAAAGTGTGTTATCTACTATAGAATAATTTTCTTAATGTATCCTGTAATATTTTTTTAAAGAGTTTATATCAAACCTTCATTTTGTTTAACTAGTTTTTTGTTAGAACATTTTTTATATTTTGTTGGTCTAGATTATAGAAAAGTTCAGGTAGATTTCAAAATTGTCTTAAATCACCCATGCAACATCACCCATGAGAAAAATATACATACATTTCGTCTACAATTGGGCGACAACTTGTTGCCGCCTAGATTTAGTGATGGGCCGTCGTGTAGTCGTTAAACATGAGTATTGATTGATAGATGACGAAAGGAAGGAAAGGAATAAACATTACGGTATCGCTATATAAGTAATAAACGACTATAGTCGTTTATTACTTGCATGGCATTTCGCTATATTCGAATATAACGGCCTGTTCTGTGCCTTACGTCTAAATTTAGAGTTCACATACTTGATAACTAACGGAAAGGAAAGAAAACGAAATGTTACGTAAGAAACGGGAAAAACAAAATGGTAGCTTAACATCTAAACGAAATATGGGATTCTTAACGTAAGAAACAAATTAACGTTAAGTTTTATAGGACAAATGATTACGCTAAAGAAATGAAACGATATGAAATGAACAGGAAGAAAATACATCGTCTTATCCACAGTGCTCTACTATCATGCCTAGCTGAGAATGACTCACTTACGTTATCTCGTTAAGGATGATTCACTTACGTTAAGAATTTCGCGTAATATACGTAACTCCTTCGAGTTTCCTACGGTAAGAAAAGCATTTTCCTTAACGTCGCACGTTATGTTTTCTCTTTCCTTTAATTTTATCGTCATCCGTGATCTATACTATACATGTATAGGTCACGAGAGACGAAAGAATAGATACTAGAAAATTAACGCTTCTTGGGCTTACGCCGCATCACTATCTAGATTACTAGTTGAAAAAGAGACTTTTAACTAGATGCATCTTCATATGTAATCAACAATAGTTAAACCGATCAATTATCAACCAATTTACTGATGTTATTTTAATTATACAAAAAGCTCGTACGATGATGCGCACGTTAATGCAATTCAAATAGTACAATGATTAACATTAGAAGTGAATTAGATGGCAAGCAACCCATATAAAAATAATATAGCATTTAACGCGATTAACCTCGTTAAATTACGTCTTAACGCAGTTTAACGTTCAACATCTCAAGAACTTTCTTTAATTTTCGAACATCCATGAAAACGCGTGAAAACTTCCATGAATTTTCACACGTTTCATCATTTTTAACCATGTTCTAAGCGTTTTTCATCGTTAAATCAAGCACTCGTTTTAACGCGTGCATTTTATTCACGCGGTTTTACGAGTTTCACGGTTTTTAACGATACTCTTAGCGTTTTTCATCGTCTAATCGTACACGAGTTTCAATGTGCTTTCACGGTTCGTGTAATTTTTAACGACACTTGGGACGTTTTGCATCGTAAAATCATGAACTTTTTGTAATGCGTTAATATTATTAACGAATTTTCATGAGTTTCACTGTTTTAAGGATGCTTTTCGCGTTTTTCAGAAACTTTGAGTTCGCTTTTAACGCGTGAATTTCACTAACGCCCCGCCACGAATTTAACCGCGTCCTATAACGTTTTCAATGTTTGACTTGTGCAACTAGAGTTTTGAATTTTAGTAGAAAGTCACTCTATGTGTTGTATAGTTCAAATGTGTGTGCAGACTCGTTTTAAATACAGTAAAACCTCCCACTGTGAACACCTCCTTATAATGAAATTGCTGAAAATGGACCTCTTTAAAGTGATCTGTGAACATTCTTTTTCATACCCGACACCTAGAACGAACGAACGAACGAAAAAGTGAAGTTTTTAAACTTTTCTGGGAATTAAGAATGTATAATGACTACTCTGCAACTTGACCAACTTTTTAACACTAGAACGCCGCATTTTGATCGTTTTGTGATTTTTATCCTTAATAAAACAAACTGCCTACAATTTATTTAAAAATAAATTATATCATAACTTTTAATTTGTCCCACAAAAATTATTTTCTGCAGAATTTTTAATTCATTTTTTAATTCAGAACCACTTTAAGTATAAAATTTTTAAAAAAAACAGTAACGGTCAAAATGACCGCTTTGGGCGTTCTAGGTCATGAAAATTTTCAGGCGTTCTAGTGTTAACCAACTGCTTAATTGAAACTTTAAAACAGAATGATCGTCTGAACTAAAGAACGTTATTTAAATATTTTGGTTATAACATTAGACTGATTCATAGTTCGAATGAAGGATCCTGAAGCACCAATAGACTAACCAGAAAATTCTGTGACTTTCTTGCGGGCAATGTAAAAGAAAGTTTTTTCATAGCGTCAGTTCAATGAAAGGACCGGTGTACTGAGTTTTCGAAATTTGCCAACACTATGTGTGCTCCGTCATGTATACGTGAGTGGACGGGAAGAGGCGTATCCTCAAGGATCAGTTAGGTTCAACAGTAAGAAGTACGCTTTGATACAAGTAGAAGTTCTTGGTAGTGATAAAGTACATCATATGCCTTAATCCAAAATTGGTCGGTTTTGGTGAAAGCGTCTTGCATTTGAATCTCGCTATTACTTCATTCTATTGAAAAAAATATGCCATCAAGTCCTATTCATTATTGGATAATTTAAACGGCTTCTCGTTTAATTAATAAATCTCGTTTAAGTATCGGTCATTTCATCTATCTCGACGTATATCAAGATTTCAAGCTCGCGTACTAATCTTATAGATCACGGTAAACGAAACTCTTTCTTCGCTCATCATTTGAAGAAATCATGAATTAGAACTAAGAACTAAAGAAAGAGTTTATGAATGTGTGGAGAGTGCCATTATAATTAGTAAAAAAGCTAAGTTGGTTAAAATCGTCATTTTGTCACAGTGACGTCTTGTTTTCCAATAAATTATGAAACATATATTTAACGCTTTTATATGGTCAGCAGTGCATTCTGACTGATCGAGACATATGCCTTTTAAAGATTTTCGTCCCAAGCTCTGTAGATTTTGTTTGCTGACTGTGTGAGCAAATCATACTACTCGTTGGGATTTGTCTCAACCAGGATACAAGTTCAGTCAAGGTCTGGAATCAAGACCAATATATAGTGGAATCTTCCTACCATCGCAAATGAGTTTCGAACATGAAGTCGATGCTGAAGTAGGCGTTTCGACTGTGTGGTGTGTAGGAATAGTGTGCTTGTTTTCGAAATTTTTGTGTCTTCTATTATTGATTATTTATTCATCTTCTTTGCTTTTTTGTTTTTTTCGTCAGATCGTGGGTACTAATTTTTTCTTGTTGATTTTATGTAAATCGAGACGAATGCGATCGTATAAATCTGATTGCGTTTAAAAAGTTCATTTGCGGTGAAAAGCACAAAACGCTTCAGGTATTTCCTAATTGTGATGCTACACATTGTTGGGCACTGTGTAGAGAAAAATGCACTCGTTTTAAAATCTTTTGACTCGTGTCCAAAACGTTTCTAACATATGAGAAGTGTGAAATCTCATCTTAGAGCAGGATAAAGACTAGAGAGAAGTTGTTAAATCGATCATATAACACTTCTATGTACTATCACTGCCAACTGGTAGTGAATGACCTTTTACTCGTACGACTTTTTTAAATAAATGAATTCTCAACTGCCGTGTTTTTTCTTTTTTCAAAAAAAAAATTATAACGATAAGCGGAAAAGGCTAATAAGGGCAAACAAAAGAATCCGAAGTGATAGAAATAAAAGACGAATGATTAAAAATACTATTTATAAACTTACGGTTTGTTACGGAAGTCCTACTCACGATCTTTCGCGAGTTTTTTGCATAAAACGGAAGAGCATTATGACAGTAGTATATCTGACTCTTAATTTTCGTTAATTCATTGATATGAGCAAGTATGTGGTGAAAAGTTGCTTGTTTTTAGTGTAGCAGCTAATAGGGTGCCCCCGAGAAACGGCATCACCAAAGTGGGCTGACAGCGTTGTTTCCTGTAACCACAGGATAATCCATCGAACTTTGATGGGTCTTACTTGGTTAAAGTAGCGTAGTTTTCTTCGCTAAACATGATTATATCATTGAAAAAATTGAGAAATCATGTTTTAGTTTAAGAGCTTTCTGTAAACTTTTGCGGAAAACCGTAGGGTTTTGTAAATTCTTATTTATAGGTTTCTTACAAATGAAATACAAAATAGTCTAAGTACTGTATATTCTGAGGTATATGTTTTCTCAACATTTTGTGAAAATAGGTGATCATCAGAATACTTTAATAGAATATTCACCGCTACTTCTGCCTGTCTTTCAAGTTCGTAAGTATCTGTGCAGAAGGAAGTTTCTCGTGTTCTTGAGATTACCATGGCTAAATCATCGGCATCTGATGTCCTGAGGTTTCCAACTTGTTCTTTGGTCTTCTGGGTTAATGGTGAATTTTTTAATATTATGTGAGAAGAGTCTGGAAATTCTAATTTTCGTCAAACTTGGTTTTCACTGGCATATAGTATTCGCAATGCTATTTGATTTAAAATCATCCGCGTGAATTTTGGAGCGGAACGAGATCGGGCGTGAGCTTCACACGATGGATCAAAATAGCTGGGAAAAGGCAAAATTTTTGCTGAGACAGTAAAACATCAATGACTTTTTTCCGCAAGAGCTACAGACCGGCGGTTTTCGTCAATAAATTCGGCGCATCACGCTCTACAAAATCTATGCTATCTTGCTGCTAGCGCCGAGATTCGATGCAATTGTGGTATGTTTTACGTGGTTCTTCTATTTTGTTGCTTAAAAATGTTGTAAGGGCGCTTACAGAGCGATGTTTCAGATCTATTCCTTCCTTTTACATATAGTAAAATGTTTTCGGTTACTGGGCTTGTAGTTTTTGAGGTAAAATTTGGTCATTCAAGAAATCAGTTTTCAGGAGGAGAACGGTTCTGTCATCAGCAAAAAATAGATTTCTTGAACGACCAAATTTTATCTCAAAAATATTAAGAGGAGCCCGTAAAATTCTCTATTACATGAGGTATACGTCAATTTTGTTCGTTAGGTAGTTATTGGACAAACCCCGCTTTATTAGACTAGAGTAGCATTAGTTAATGACAAGTAATATTAATTTTCATAAAAAAGAAAGGAAGAACACAAAGGCTTACTTGCTTCAAAAGTTATGAAAGTTATGTAACTTTTCGTAATAGCCCTAAATTCAGTCTGTTAATACGGATAAAGTTATTTATTGGTAAGACTTTATAAATCCCTGTACAAAAAAATGTTCAGGTTTTTGAGAATATCCTCATGTTTTTCAAAGAGTTCAATGTAAATTACGCGGCCAGATAAAATGTCGAATTCTAAATAACATGATGTGCTATTTAATCTTTTAGGAATAAACCTACACGATTCATAATCAATCCGATTTTCGAGCCTGAGAAGGTTGATGATTTCAGGGCACAACTTGTCCTTTGACTGGATGGCTAGGGTCTTACGAGAGAAGGTCCTCAAGCGTCGGATCGCTTTTTGCGCGAAATATACATGGTTGTAGCTAGTTTTCGACGTTGATCGTGAATATGATATTTGTATGGATTTTTGGAGTGGACCTCTCGAAAATTGGCCTCTACAGCTCCCTGCTTACAGCCAAGATGGAAAGATTTCGATATATCTGTCTTTTAGAGCTTGTCGAGTTATCTTTATGAAAATGTTTCCAGACCCAAAGAGTTTTCGATGACTTGAAAAGGGTCTGCATGTCGATTTTACCGCAAAGCATCGACGTTTCACGTATTTTTAAAATGAAATTACCTGATCTCATCCAAACTCAGTCTTTAGGTTTGAACATTTTTTCAAACAAGTAAGTAGACTTGCTCTACGAACTAGATATATCACAGTCTCTTCATCTTAGATTTTAGAATAGACCTCAAGAAGTCGGTTTTCCGGCGATCCATGTCAAAAGTCCTTTTGAAGTCAAATGAATATCGTATTCATGATCCGCGTTGGAAATTATGTATAAACATGCATGCTGCGAGCAAAAAGCGGCTGGATACTTGAGGTTCTCTCGTTAGAGATATAATTGTCCGTGTGTGTGTTTGTCTGGGTCTGCCAAGCGAGTCATCGATTGACGTTTTGAGTGAATAGGCTCATTCGATTATAAGCGAGAAGAGGCTTAAACATCGAAAATATCGATAGTTAGCGGGCGTAGGAAGCTTATCGACATAGAAACAAAGCAGTAAGTTTAATGGATTTTTTGTCGTCAAAAATAGCATATCTGAGTAGAATGAGCACTTCAAGTGGCAGTATCTTCGCATAGTAGACGATGGATCTTTTGCTCCAGAGCTGTGTAGGTCTAGTTTTTGTGTTGCATCGGCAGATGTCTTGTCTTCCAACAAATTGTGACTGATTTATAGTTTTTCTTTTCTTTACTGACTGCTGGTCTATTATTCAGTTATTTGACGCGGGCGAATTAATTTTTTTTTTTAAACTATATTTATTTTTCATATTTATCAAATCGAAGACACATCAAAAGAGCTCTAATGCCTCAGAGGAAGAGAGCAAGAGTTCTTGAATCATTGCATGTGGAATTCATGGCAACTTAATCTTCTTTTTGGCACCATTTCTGATTACTAATTTATAAAATACATCGTCAACTACTGTCATATCTGATTTATGCATTCCATTTTTCATTTTCTCAATTTTTTCTTGTATAATTACATCAGTTGTTTGTGCTTGCTTAATTCTATCCATATCAAAATTGATTAACAAATTCGATAACTTCATGGGATCGTTTACTTCAGAATCAATTTCTTCCTTGTCATCTTTACGTGTATCTGCTATTGTTGTTGATTTGATATTCAATTGTTTGGCTTGTAGTCTTGTCATGGGTCTTTTTATTGGCGGTGTTGCTGATAGGCATGCACCTGTTGCTGTTATAACAGATACAACAGAAACAGTTATAACAGTAGCACTTCGTAACAGTGACAGTTACAACAGGAAGGGATATTGTTATAACAGCAACAGTTAGAACAGCTGACGTTTTGCGACAAAAAAGAGTAAAATCTTTTGGCTACCCTACGACTGTCTGGAAAGTGCTTAATTACTGTCTATCTATCTATTATATATATATATGATGCGTCGAAAGAGCTACGTCAGAAACGAAAGAAGAAAAGAGAAATTCTCTAACGACTGTAGCGAAAGAAACACATACACGAAATTATGAAATAATGTACATTCCATCTCAGTTTGGAATACAAAGAAAAGACATAATCGGATAGCCGTAAAGAAAACAAAATTACGTAATTCCTTCGTTTATTTTGTTTCATGTGATTTCGGTGCCATCACTATATATATAAAAGCACTAGCGTTTTTAAAAAGAATACATTTTTTTTATTTTCTAAATGAGTTTCCTAGACAGAGTAACACAGTAGTATTTCATTATCCTATATAGTAATGGAAAAGCAGGATAGCAACGATTCTAACAGATCGAGTATTAAACGACGACCTCAGTTTAGTCGAATTTCAACAACATTAGTTTCTGAAGATGAAGTTGAAGATAATTTAGATGAGACTAGTTCAACAAAAAATAATTCAAAAGATACACCGACCTCGCCACCTACATCTTCCAGAAAACCTTCATATGTGTGGAGTCATGCTACGAAACTCAATGCTAAACAAGCACAATGCAATATTTGTCAGAAAATTATCTCTACTTCTGGTGGCTCAGTAATTACTTTTAAAGCACGTTTAGAAACTCACGAAATAAAAGGTCCTTGCAGCACACAATCTACATTAAAAAAATCAGCTATTCCATTAGTTCAAAAGCGGATATTGGATGCTATTGCCATTCAGTGTATTATCGAAGACGGACGATCATTCTCAGATCTAAGAAAAGCCGGAATGATGAAACTACCTGATGCTCTCTATTGCCGGTTATATCGCTCCGCATCGGAACACAATTCAGCGTAATCTAGAAGGACTGTATAACTATCATTATGCTAAACTAGCTCAACAACTAAAAGAAGTTAATTATATTTCATTCATCTGTGATTTTTGGTCGGATAGACGGCTTCAGTCATATCTTGTAATTACAGGACATTTTGTTGATGTTAATTTTAAACTAACATCTAAAATTATTTGTTTTACTTAGTTTCGACATCGACATATGTCGAAAACGATCGCGGAAACTATTATCGAAAAACTGAAAAATCTCGGCGTCTATGAAAAAACCACAGTATAACGTGCGATAACGCCTCGAACATGGTTAAAATGTTTGATCCACTACGTGACGGTGTAACACGTCTCGGCTGTATAGCTCACAAATTACATTTAGTACTTTGTAATGCATTATATTTGTGGACTAAACCACAGAAACAACGACGACGACTGCTAGTACTAATAGTGCACGACGAACAACTAGTAAAGATAATACTTTTCTGCCTTAACTGCTGCAATTTCTGGACCATCGGTAACTGTTGATGGTAGTGATTATTCGGACGGAGAAGATAACGAACAACATGCTGACATTGACATGGAAAATTTACTTTTAGATGACAATAGCAGTGATCGAAGCGACGGTACACCACCATTGAACAATCGTACGTCTCCAGATCGGGATGATGAGCTTTTGGATACCGAAGAGAGTGGCGGATATAAAGAAATACAGTTAGATGACGTCGATGATCCATCTGTTACAGAAGATAACTGGGCAGTCGATGTACACGTCGACGAAATTAATATTTCCGAAGACTTTCAACGATGTATAGCAGTTTGATGAGAAAAATTCGCGGGATAATAACGACGATTAAAAATCTTCCATCTTAACTGCTTACGTTGATAACGAAAAACTAAAACACGAAATTAGACGCAGTCTCAGCCTCGACGTACGCACAAGATGGAATTCTACCAGCTATATGCTGAATACGTTCTTAACTTTTAAACCAGTAATCGTTAACTTACATAGCGAAAAGTATAACTTAAAATTAAAAACTGATCAGCGACTTCGTTTAGCTGGATATGATCTGTCAGCTGACACTTGGAATAAACTATCTACCGTTCAGTCAGTTCTGGAAATCTTCGTCGCAGCTACAACAACTATGTCCGCTTCATCCTATCCAACAGTCGTAATCGGATTGTTTTTTATTCGTCGTATTAAAGCACATTTGGAACCTTCTACAGATACGCCGATGATTAAAAGTTTAAAACAACAATTACTCAGTCAAATGACTTATTATTTCGAAAGTGATCCGGAACAATTTGATGCGCTTAAACTAAGAGCATGATTCGATCCGATAGCTCCTGATGTAATGACCACGAAAGAAAAAGTAACCTTAGAACGAGAAATAAAAAGTATTTCAAAAAACCTATTGGATAACGCCAATACAGTTCCACCACCAATTACGGCGACACCTAATAATGCTACATCTAATATTAGTCCGTCGTCGTCGTCTACACAAGGCAGTACGTCATCTGGAAAACCTGAAGATCCGATGAAATGGTTTTTAAGACTAACGGGGCAAGAAAATTCGTCAGAATCGAAACAGAAACCTACTTCCATCGCAGATGAAATAGCCTTATACAGTAGTATGGCACAGAAAAAAAATGCTATTGCGTTAAAATCGGAATCGCTAAGCTTCTGGTCGAAACAAGGAGACGAATTACTATTACTTAAAGAATTAGCATCGAAATACTTAACAACTCCTGGAACCAGTGTTCCCTCAGAATCTGTGTTTTCGGTTGCCAGTTTTGTTGGAAGAAGAGAGAGAGCTCGTTTGACAGCAAAAAATCTCTCATATTTAGTGTTTCTTAAAGAAAAGATTTAATAATTTCTCGTTTTTTTAAATTTTATTGTTAATGTTGACAAGCCGATAAAAGGCGATTATGTTTTCCTTCGGTCCGGGAGACATTGATTTGTGTGACGACTTAAAAAAGCTTAAAAAAACCCTCTTTCACTATTATCGTTACTGGTGAGTCGGTTCGCCAACTGGTTTAGGTAGAAGAGAGGATCCAAAAACAATAAAAACATTTTAGAAAACAAAAAAAGCACAAGGTTTAAAAACGCCTCTTTTCTAAGGATAAAGTCTCTCCCTTCCTCGACAGCCTAATCGACGTTTGTAAATCTATTTCATTAATTTAACTGATGCGATGTGGTCAGGCTATCAAGTTTCAACGCATGCCAAAGTCGTGCAGTTCATCCTCCACTCACCCACAACTCCTCGTTGCAATAAAAATGCAAGCTTCAGACTTACCAAAACCGTTTTCTCTTCAAAATTTTACCATGTTTTCCATCTGCTACACAATTATTATAATCAATTACCTACAATCAAAGACAGCGTCTTTACATTTCTTACCTATCACAGAAGAGCTGATGTGTCAATGCACTTACATAGCATATGAAACACTATAGCATACGATAACAGTTAATGAGAGACAATCAAAGACTAGAGATTTAATTTCAACATTATTGCAGATAAGTTATGCTGGTCATCGAACTGTCTACTTCCACAACGTTCAACTTGATCGAAACCTAATCCGTTAACATATGATCGATGGTGTCATTTTGTATTATGTTTCTTAAGGCGAACGTGCACGGGTGAAAGAACTTGCTATTACTTGTAACTACCATTGACTTATAGTTTTAGAGAAAACTTAATAGCACATATAGTTTAACTTGAAAGACGGTCGATTTACGTAATCTTACATTGACAAAAGTGCATGCTCAGCCAAATTACAAAGCCACTACTGCACTTTTCCTTGACCACTTAAAATCGAAAACTTTTTCTTTTACGCCGAAATGTATCAGCATTCATTTTTGACTGAAATGACACGCATCGCTTGTGTCAACTGTTATAACAGGTGCCTGTTTCTGTTGTGAACTGTTACTGTTACGAACTGTTTCTGTTAACAGCAACAGGTGCATGCCTAGTTGCTGACTGTGCTGTGTTATTTACTCTAGCTCGTGTTATTACATTACATTGTTGTTGTATTTCTTGTACATCTTGCTGTTGTTGACTATCGTTACTTTGTTTCAGTAATCGTGCGTCATTTTCTTGATCGAATAATTCGATTTTCATATATCTTGATAATAAATCTGGACCACAATGACATTTCCCTTTTTTATATTTAATTTCGGTTATATCATATTCGGCTAATTCCAATGACCAGCGATCAGCCCGACCATTTTTAGACGTTTTTTTATGGAAGTTACATAGTGGACAATGATCTGTTTCCACGGAAAATTCTCGTCCCTATAAATACGGCTTTAATTTGTCAATTGCCCATACTATCGTTTTACACTCTTTTTCTGTTGTGCTGTATTTTTGTTGTGCTTTATCAAATGTTTTCGACAAATACTTAATAACTTTTGGGCCATGTAGTGTCATTTGTCGTAAGATTGCACCCAAATCAATGCCTGATGCATCAGTTTCTAACACCAGTTTTGATTCGTCATCTGGAAAATGTAATAACAATGGTGGTGTGGTTAAGTTTTCTTTTATTGTATTATAAGCTATTCGCTCTTTATCACCGCATACCGATTTATTAAATACAGCATTCTTCTTTGTAAATTTATATAGTGGTGCGGCAGTTTTTGCGAAGTCTTTTATAAATCGTAGATAGTAAAAATTCCAAAAAATGTCGGGACTACATATTCGTGATCAGCGAAAGAAACTACATCGAATGAGGTATAAAAAAGCGAAATCTAAAATCCGTTAAAACCTTGCCTTAGCGGCACCTTACCTATTGAATATTCGAAAAGACCGACGACAAATACAATCAATACAGACCACATCACATCGGCAACGTCATCGCCAAATGATTCGTCTCGTGTTTGCACAAACATCTATTTTCATACTTCTCTTATTACCATTAACAATTGCATCACTCATGAACTCATTTGTACCAACAACAGTAATAAGTCAACCAATGCAAATCCATTTAAGAAGGTTAACCTCACTTGTCTTGTACTTAATATGATTAACAGTTTTTATTTGAACACATTAACATCGACCACCTATCGCAATAATGATTTGAGAGGAAAATCATACAAATACAGTTATCATTTTCCTCTCAAATTATTATCAGATTAGAGAACCGCATATGTCGATTGTTTGCGGATTTTGCATATTAAAGTCAACTGATAAATTATCTTTGACAGTTGAGACGAAAAACCGCTACGGCTACATCCCTAGTCTAAAGTCACTTCACTTCAGTCTAAAAACCCACTTCACTTCAGTTCAAGCTCCGCATAGGAGAAAAATGCAATAACTGGGAAAGTGTACGGGTCTCGGTCATGAAAATGGTACAGTGTAGATAATCGACCATGACGAATCAGAAAATGGTTAGGATTGGTATCAATCCTAAATGGTCACTGGCGGGACTGGTACCAAGCCTAACTGGTAACAAGCCTGACTGGTACCAATCCTGATTGTACCAGTACACCAATCCTAAGATTGGAACTGGTGCATATCTACCTTATGGTGATTAGGGATGTACGGTAACCGGTAAATCAGTTTACCGCTACCGCGGGAAATTTAGTACGGTAAAAAATTTTTTACCGTTACCCACTGAAAAAAAAACTGGACAAAATTCTGAGAAATCTCGCGAGAATCGAAGCGTGGTTCTCGCGAAGAAAAGTTCTGCGTTTCGTCTGATAAAAATGCGTGTTTTTCTCCCCAAAAGATCTCGCGAGGCAGAAACACGCATTTTTATCAGACAAAACGCAAAATTCTTTTGTGAAGAGACCTTTTGAGATGGAAATCCTGTAAGATCTCGGGAGATTTTATGAAAAAATTTTAAAAGGGTGTTCGCGACCTTCTTGTAGGACCTCACGTATATTTTTCTCACATCTGGCAGGATTTATAGTTACAATTTTCTCGGGAGAACTCACATGGTTGTATGTTTTTTTATCATTATCTCGCATGGTAAAGTTTTTCTTGGTTTATAAGACGAACACTGTGCAGTTAGACTAGCTTGCGCTTGTGCATATTTGGTTAAAAGTGCTATTTATATTGTTTATATTTGATACCGCGGTAATCTCGCTTTTCGGTAAATTCATCTTACCGTTACCGCGGTAAATTTCGTACGGTAAGAACTCTTTTACCGTTACCGATTTTTTGTCTCGGTAAGAGAACTATTACCGTTCATTTTTCCGGTAAATTTTTTTACCCTTGTCTCGTTTCAATAAATGTTGTTTGCTTCAGAAAGGACCGTATATTATATAATCGGCCTAGAGGTAGGGAGTTAGCGGAAATACAGATTTTGATTTTCTTAAGTAAGAAGAAGATCGAACATATCTAAAAAACTACCTATATTATATTTGAATGACTCTAATGTTTGTGTGTCCAAATGTTCTTCACACAAATGAATAAAAGTAATCTGAGCCATGAACAACGGTTCAAATTTCGATGCTACATATTCTTTTTCTATTCTAAAATATCGTCTATTAGAATTAATTAAAGTTTGTTTTTCAGGAACATACTATACCTAAACC
This sequence comes from Didymodactylos carnosus, assembly GCA_905250885.1. Classification (NCBI taxonomy): domain Eukaryota; kingdom Metazoa; phylum Rotifera; class Eurotatoria; order Philodinida; family Philodinidae; genus Didymodactylos; species Didymodactylos carnosus. The sequence continues at coordinate 148 of CAJNOQ010003288.1, read as the reverse complement.
CATTAGCTTTGAGATTAACACGATTCTGCATTAATCGTCCAGATATACTAAACGCTCACCCTCACCCTCACCTAAACGCAGAATGCATGAATTTATATCACCGCATGGTCAGAATTAGAAGGGAATAAAGAAATAAAAACAAAATAAA
>CAJNOQ010003287.1:0-20759 GCA_905250885.1 Didymodactylos carnosus | reverse complement strand
CTTTGATTGACTTGATGCTTCTGTATTGTTTGTTCTTACACAGTGTCACGTGGATGAAGTTCTCTCTGCTTACTTAAACTTCTCTATCTCTCTCATCACCATCTCTCTCAGTTTTTTATTTTTTTTTTGTTTTCTTTTACTCTCTTATCTGTTTTATTGATGTCTCATTTTGTCGAATAGATCCAGGCATATAATGATCTTACTTCGATTTGCCTGCTCTTCTTAGCTTTGTACTTTGTTTTTTTCCAGTTGGCGTTAAATAAATAAGAAACAAGTTTAAAAAAAAAAATCAGTACCTTGTCTTCCTTCGTTGTAATCTAATACAACTTGGGGCTTTATGATGCGCGCTCATTTTGAAAATTTGTTTTTTCACTGTCTGCCACGCTTGCTGAATGCGATGGTCTTGTAGATATTATCAAGACGTCCTGTTTATCTTTCCACATAATCAATTTTATCCCGTCTTTATTCTGGAGCCGGTAAACTTCACCACGGCTGAGCTTTTTCCGAAGAACTTCGCTTCCGGATCCAACACGATTACTTCTTAGTGTTCCTATAAGATATGTATCATGTTCCAACAAATATTTCGCAAGAGAAATAGTGGTGAAAAAGTTGTCGGCTACTACAGTTCGATAACATCCATCCAGACCATCCAATAAGTTCATTACTACTGCTTGAGCATGCCCAACACCTGCCATTGAAACTTGCTCACCAATATAGATTACATAATTCTAAGTGTATAGCCGCCAATTTGTACATCTTTACACCGTATTTGTGCGCTTTGCCAGGTATATATTGTCTGAATAAAAGCCTGTCTCGCCATGGTATCATACTTTCCTCGACACTAATAACTGAGCCAGGCATATATACTGATGAAAACCTCTCTTTCAGTAAATCTAAGAGTGGTTTCAACTTAAACAGCCTATCCTGGTTCGAATTCTTGTTATTGTTGTTCGAAAAATGCCAAAATTTGAGAAGTAATTCAAACTTCTCTCTCGACATGGCATTTCGAATGATCTCTGAACCATACAGTTGACTACTGCTCCAGTAGTACTTCAGTTTCGGCATTTGTACCAACCCCATTTCGATAATGATTCCAAAGAACTTGAGCATCTCTTCATTAGTGGTTGGTTTCCATTGATGACGTATTGACCGTCTACTAGTCTCATGGTTTTGTAAGTACTGCTGCGCGTATCGATTAATTTCACGGACCATGAGGTCAATAATTTCGTCCATAATGAAATGCCGATAGCAATCGATAGGATTGATTGTATTATCTTCTGAAATAGCAGTCACCTCTTCGATGAGTCCATAATCATCCAAAAATTCTCTTCTTCTTCGTCGGAACTTCCAATCTCAAGCTGCATTGCATCAAAATGGTCGTCCAAAGAACTCACTTCACTGAGTGAGCCGGCGCTGTCTTCTGTATCGGTTACTTGAAACGACATGTGAATCATCTTAAAATTTTGATCACTTTTATACAGAAAACGATAGAGAGATAAGAATGAGGGAGAAAAATATGGAAATTTCCTTCTCATATCCCACAAGTACTACCTATAACACGATACAGAACGCAGTAACTTGAAACGATTATTCAGTTGGTCGGAAGAAATGATTCATTATGTGATGGTACAAAGAAGAATGCGATGAGTAATCGGTAGGAGATAATCGAGAGGTCATAAAGTGCATTTATTAAAAGTTAACTATTCATAAAAATGAATATCTCGAAAAAATTTTCTAAGAAAACTGAATCGGGCCGGATGTGTTAACCTTTATTTTTTTGAGACAACTTTCATTTTTTCTATTTAGCAGAAAGTTTCTGTAGAGTTTCGCAGAAAGTGTTCCAATTTTGGGGGGATATCGCGCCCCCATTCCATCCTTCCTAATCGGCAACCCTGCGTTAGATTTGTCCATCTCTGATGCATACACTCAAACCTAAGCTAAAGTGTGATAATTCAACAGATATCACCTAGAGGGTGTGAGCGTTGTACTTTTTATTGATACCTGCATCCAGCGCGAAAAGGTACCAGAAGATGAATACCCTAAAAATCGAAGATTGTTTTCTGGAATTTCTGCAAATCGGTGAAAAATCAGTTTATCGAAGGTGCGTGAAACCACACCCAACTGTCTCCTTCTTCATTCCCTCGGTCGCGCCGAACCCATTACGACCTTCCTCTGGCCGTAGAGGAGTACCGTGCAAAGTTTGATGACGTTAGCTACCACAGGGGCCAAAAATTACAGTTCATCAAAACTGGGTGAAACTTCACCTAAGCTCTATCTCCCCCACCCCTCTGGATCGCACCGATCCCCTCTCGACCTTCCTCTGGGCCTAGAGGAGTGCCGTGGAAAGTTTGGTGGCGCTAGCTATCACAAGAACCAAATGAATGAAGAACAAACACACAAACTTTCTTCTTTATGTATAGAAATAATAATAATGATAATCGAAAAATTGTTTTTTGTTTTTTTCGAATTTAGTAAAAATTTTGTGCATAAGAATATCCAGTTACACTTGGTAGTGAAAGTTAATAAATGTTCTCAAGCAATGGGTCTGATGTTGGCCATCGAAGCGAAACTTCATTGTCGGCCGATCGGCACGCTTTGTTCCAAAGCAAACAGGATCTAAACTCGATGGATCCCAGTCAATGGGAACTTCTTCCTCATCATCGGTTGTACGAAATGCTTTGGTGCATCCAACCGGTGTGACACAGAGCTCGTAGGGTTTCAATAAATGACTGTCAAACAAAATCGTCAAGTTATAATAGGGTACATTCCAAAATATAGTAAACATGGGACAAACATCCATATATGCGAGTCGATCCGTGATAAATGTTGCATTCTCACAGGTTGTGTTTATCCACTCGACACAGTCATCGATAAGTCCAGGATCGACCATACAATCATCGCTGATTCGTTCACCTTGCACATTGATCGAACCACTAACGACAAGAAGCACTATAAAAAAACTAATTTCAAACTTCATTATAACCTATTTCAAACATAAATGTGTCTGCGTTAACTTTATTCTGTTTTAAAATAATCGAGCATGTGTGCGGGATTACTTGAAATTTGATCATTGAGATGGATGTGCAGCGTTGTGTTTCTCTTTGAAAGGGAGAAATAGAGCTCGAATTAACTTTGCACGTCCCCTTATATTTGTTCTCTACCGAGTGTCACATATATTCGCTGCATAGCACGATTTAAAAACAGTATTCCAATAATATTTGTCTTCATAGAAATGACTTTTCTTTATTTTTTCTATTATAAATGGTAGAACGAGATGCATCTATCATACAAGTCTATAACCCTCTTAATAATCAATAATGATTATGTCAAGAAAATCGAGTCCCTTAATTTCAAATAACTTGTCAATTTACAAAACCGATGAGTATTTCGTTCATCATCGGAGGCAAAACCTGTTTATCAATTGGGTGTTTAAATAGATTTGGAAAAAGAAACGCTCAATTGTTCGTTCGAAATATTCAAACAGTAAGGTCATTCAACATGTATACGCGTATTTATATAAAAAAAAACTGGTGTGATGAAATTAAAGCTGAACAAGAAATAGCCAAATGTGAGAACACAGAGCAAATTACTGATCCACATCGTCATTATGCAGAACGAGTATTACAGTAATCATCAAAAAACACAATTCAGTTAGCAAAAATACTTCTACTGTCTTCTGCTCGATATGATGTTCTTATTTGCATAAATGGCACCAATATTAAATATATTGTTTTCAAAATATTTAACCAAAATCTAGTTGGTCCTATGTTGAATTGATATATATATATATATTGATTACATTGAAAATATTTGAGAATAAACCCTAAATTTATGTCTCTCACCCTTTGATGGCTGTCACCAATGCGTGTACGGAATTCGAGAAATTGTGTCAAGGCGGACTCAAACGGAACCTCTACTCTGTAAAAAAAAGATATCATAACGAGCCAACAAAGGTTTTAGCGAGGATACTGAACTTTTCAAAGTTCCATTTCTTTACTGCTAAATTACCGAAGGTTCTAATTAATTTAAAGAACCATTGAAAGTAAAAAATGTTTCAAAGGGTTTCATCTCGAACCTTTTTTTTATGGTGAATTCCTTTTACAAAGCTGGTTCTAGTGCAAATTGCTTGAATTCCTCTGAAAAAAACGGTACATATGACCTTTGTGAGGCTTCGCAGAGCTTTATTCTACCTTTATAATGTCGTACAAATACAAGAAACGTAACTAAAAGTATACCAATCTCACAGATCTCGCATGAAGACTCTTCCAAGTTTCGCAGTAGAAAGAGCTTTGAGTGAACCTCACAAAGACACTTTCGTTGAAAGGTTTCGCACTAAACTATTTTCTTTCCGGCTCTCCGTAAAAGAGACAGCTTTTCACCCATCAGAAACGCGAACAATTTATGTCGTTCCTATGTTCATTTATCTATCATCTACTTTGAAATCGCGTTTGTAAACCATAACGATTCCGAAGAAACTATTAGGGTTTAAGACGAAACTGTGAAGCTTCCGTATTTTTCTACTGTACGAAACTTAAAAAAGGTTTCGTAGGAGATGGTTCTTCACCTGGATACACCGTAAGAATCTTTTTAGATTTCGTAGTTTTAAAGACTCCTTTTTTAAGCTTTGGAAGGTCTGAGGATACTTTTAGAAATCTCCGGAACTTTTTTGGGGGGGTTAGTAGAAACCCGAGTTTTTTTAGAGTGTGGGAGGCGGCAAATGATCAACCTATAAGTTTTCCTTAGCAATAGGGGGAGCGAGGGGGGTCTTAAACGCTCACTGAGTACGTTTATAGTTAAACGAACTTTGGGTGCCACGATAAATCTATTCTTTCAACAGGGTGATCTAGCTTACGTTTTTTTTAAGCGGCGCCCATTGATCCTAATTATGAGGGGGAATGGCAAAATGGAAACAAACACGGAAAAGGAGTATATAATTGACCTGATGACCGACGATGCGAGGGACAATGGGAAGATGATAAGCAGCACGAAAGAGGCGTTTATACTTCGCCTGATGGACGAAAATACGAGGGTGATTGGAAAGATTGCATGAAAAACGGAAACGGCGTCGAAATTTTGGGTGACGGCTCTCGTTACGAAGAACAATGGGCAGGAGACCAAAAAAATGGAAAAGGAGTTTGGAATTCATCTAGCGGTGAGAAACCTGAGGGAGATTTTAAAGGTGATGAAACGGACGGAAAAGGCGTTTGGATCTCAGTGAAAGGTGATCGATTCGAGGGAGAATTCAAAGCTGACAAGAAAAATGGAAAAGGTATCTGGCATTCTGTTGACGGTGAACATTTCGAGGGAGAGTATAAAGATGGCAAGAAAAGTGGAGAAGGTGCTTGTAAAAACAAAGATGGTGATACGTATCAGGGACATTTTAACGATGACACGAAGCACGGAACAGGTGTGTGGGCTGGGAAGGATAGTAGTCGGCACAAGGGGCAATTTAAGAATAACGAAAAGAATGGAAAAGGCATTTTTATCTCGGTATCAGGCGAACGGTATGAGGGGGATTTCAACGAAGGGAAAGAATTAAAAAAAGGCATTTGGATTTCTACGAAAAGCGATCGTTATGAGGGCGAATTGAATAATTTTAAGAAACATGGAAAAGGCGTTTTGTTTTCAGCAGACGGCGAACGTTATGAGGGAGAATTCCAAGATGATTAGAAGAGTGGACAAGGAATTGCGACGTCGAAGGAGGGTCATCGATACGAGGGACAATATAAAAATAACAAGCGGCACGGAGAAGGTACTTATACGTGGGCTGACGGCGATCGTTACGAGGGAGACTGGCAGCTTGATAGCAGAACTGGCCACGGCGTGATGAAGTGGACGGATGGCGATCTATATGAAGGAGGATATGAAGACAGTAAGAGAAGCGGAAAAGGCACTTTAACTTCAAGTGATGGTTCCCGATTTGAGGGACAATGGAAAAACGGCAAAAATTGGTAAAGGTCGCCTTACCCAAGCCAATGATGAAAGCCTTTAATATTTCACTTTGTTTGTAAAACTGAATGATAGAAGCGAGCACCATACAGTAATCGCTAGTAATACAATAGGAATCGCATATACTTAGGGTATATCAAATTTCTGGTCACGGAGATGGAAGGTGGCCTCCATCCCCATGGCCAGAAATTTTGGTCAACTCTTATACTACAAGATGCAGCGCTAAAAGCTCAACAATTCATTTTAATTGTATACTTTTGGTTTTCAAAAAGTAGCGAAATTCTCTGAACTACTTTTCGCAGTATCGAAAGTGGGTCGCTTGGAATACTTTCTAATGTATTATGAAACAAAAAGTACACAATTAACATCCCTAGTGAGTGTACTGAATTAAGGGTACCCGAAAAAGTACCCTGCTACTAGTATGCCACAGGATCTGTCGGGCACTCTCAGTACCTTGTCGGGTACTCTGCTGGAAAGCGTCTAGTAAATGGGTACTTAAAAGTACTAATCAAATACTCAACTGGGTACTATTGCACAGTATTTTTAGGTACCCTGTTGCCAAACTGCAGTATGTTGTTGATCGAACCTAACCTTTGACTCTTTTTTTAATTTTTGTTTTTCTCAAATCAATTTCTTACATTTTTTCCATTTAATTTAATGAAAAAATATTAGTTTCTTATGTTTTCTATAGTTGTTTATACGACGCTGTGTGTGCAAAAGAAAACGGTGACTAAACAGTTGCCTAACAGAACGCGACAAATTTAGAGTACTCTGTAGAGCTATCCTCGATAAAATTACAGATGTGGATACCCATACAAATACTTGTTCAGTGAACATACTGCTATGGGTACCTAATGCAGTACCTACATCAGTATAATTACTGAGAATTTTCGAAGTACCCATATCGGGTACCCTGCTACGGTTTTCGCAGTACATGGGGACCTTGAACTCAGTACTTTCTCTAGGGATATAAGCTTTACATTGTTAATAGTAGAGCTTTCCATGGTTTATCTTCTGTTAAACGTTTTTAAGGATCAAAATATGCAATGCGAAGTTCTGCCATTTACCTTTTATGAATTATCCTATATGTAGCATATAGAGACTGGCATATTATTAACGTAAAATAATGATAGACTACAGCAATGCACAGAACTTATAAGTCTGAAATTTTGCACACAATCCTAAATATGTCTAAGCATTATAAAAGAATACTTAAACTCGAACTGAGGATTTTAGAAGAAGCAGGCGAAAAACTTTTATAGTGCCCCATGTATATCGCATATATGACTAAGTCATATCTATAATTAAAGTTTTCCATTAATTTCTCGTTTACACAGGTTAAAGTACCAAGTATGGATAAAATATCAGCCTCTAGTTTTTATTGAAACTGGTAACGATGTAAATAGATATATGCTCATCTTTATGGTACAAAGTATGATAAACAAGTATTTGTCCAAATACGTCACTATTCTAGAAAGATCAAAGTAACCTAGGTGAATGACCTGTAGCAAAAGACAGCCACTGTTGACCACTTTCTATAATCTCTGGAAAGCAGTATTTCGGATATGAAATTGTCAGCAACTGTTCGGAAGGCGCTAGATACTTCTAGAGACTGCTGATCCGCAATACTATAGGTTGAAAATACGGGTATCATTCCTGAAACACAAAATTCTAGCTTCAACAACAATTTTGATTTTTCTTGTCGGTCGTGAATATTTAAGCTTAAGGTGTGATTGAAAATGATCAATATTTTCCAGCCACTGAAGGCATGTCCATTATACATAACGATTATAATGGCCTAAGAAGTATCGATAAGAAAATCTCACACTCACAGGTGTGTACTTATCGGCAGAAAGACAGAGAAAGAAAGAGCTTACTTTCTTTCTGAATTTAAATAAATCCACATCAGTCATTTATTCTGCAATACATACCGACAGAAATAGAAGTTCGATACTCTACTACGAATTTATTCCCTTTTGGATAAAAATGTCGTCATCGAAAAGTATTCACGATCGACAAGAAAAATCAAAATTGTTGTTGGAGCTAGAATTTTGTGTTTCAGGAATGATACCCGATATTTCAACCTATAGTATTGCGGATCAGCAGTCTCTAGAAGTATCTAGCGCCTTCCGAACAATTGCTGACAATTTCATATCCGAAACACCGCTTTCCAGAGATTAGACGCCGCATCGATAAGCAGTCAGTTTGAACGGCATTAAGTATGCTTTACGTTTTCTAACTATAATGAATTATTTTAAAAGGATATTAGCCGAGAGAATATGGTTTACAGTCATCCGATTTATCAAACAAGAATTTTTGGCCAACTATTGAAAAAAATCAGACAGAATGTATTCCACATGTAGTGGCGCGAGGAGTCCAAAATGAAAATGTTGAATTATTTTCAAATTCGTCCAGTATCTTGTTTTGTGCTCTTCAATCGAGAAACAATTGTCGTGTTTTACGTTCACTGTCGGCGCCTGGATCTGGTCACCTATTTTCTTAGTGTCGTTGCTTCCCATTCTTTTGTATAAAGTGATGAAGGACGTACGTAGATAAAAAAAGTAATGATTTGAGGAATAAACGAGAGGAAGTAGAAAGTAATGAGGAGGTAACGTAAGGAACTTTTTTCCAAATTTTGACAGCCAAGCGAAAACGAGATAATAAAGAGTAATAATGAGAAAAGAGAGAAAATTGAAGGAACAAGCATGATTACAGGTCGGCCGATCAGTTCCTTGTTGTCACTCAGCACGTCACGCAATAGATTGAGACGATTGCGGTTTTCCTTTTTGTTTTCATTTCCTCAAAACAAGAACATCTTTCGTAAGTATTTCAAAAAATATAGTATTTGTGGTTAAAAAATCTCTGAGTGAAAGGTTTTTTTCCAACATGTGCCTTATTGTTTTTAACTGAAAAATTATTGATAAATCTCATAAAAATTACCTTCAGGTTTGTTCATAAGCGTGTTTTCTAGGTGTTTGTTTTGTTGTACCGCGCTGGTGTTCACAGTTGTTACATTTGATATATTTTCAGTGCCTAAAATATCTTAGAATATTAGAGCTGCGAAAACTAGCGTTTTGTTTTCTTTTCTATTTTCTTTTCTTAATCACGCTATATATATTATACCAACCCTATTGTATCAACGTTATAGCCTATAACGTTGATACAATAGGGTTGGTATAATAGGGATGTATCAAATAAGATGTCTTTCCTTTCTTTTCACTTCTTGGCAATTTTTAGCAAATGTGTGCGTATAACGTTGATACGCACTATATATAGCGTGATTAAGAAAAGAAAATAGAAAAGAAGAAAAGAAAACGCTAGTTTTCACAGCTCTATTAAAGGAAATCATAAAAGATCAACATACACACGTCGAACGCACGTGTATTCATCTTCTTCTTGATAACGATACAAATGATCGTAATCGTACTGCAAATATTGATCAATATTGGTAAGATGAAATTAGTGATCGTGACAGTCTGATGGATAAGCATCCACGTTGACTGACGAAGGATCGGAAACTCGATCACACACATGAAACTGTTATTGGCGCCGGAAAATGATTTAACAAAAAACAGTTCGTAGGCATCAGAAAGCAATATGGTAGGAAATATCAACGCTATCAGACGTCGAGCTATGTGCGGCTTTTTCAACCATAGACCGCTGTGTAGACACGTTCAATCGCCAAAAATGTGGCCAGCCAATAGGCAATACGAGTGGAGCAAGTCAGCAAATAGCTGAATACTTTGCACAAAACATTGTCGACGATTGAACGAGATTGAACACTCGTGATACTAACTGTGAGATGAATAAGACGAGCGACCAGAAGTCCGAGACTGATTTGATTAATAATACTCATGCAGAGCAAATACTGACCGGCACCATTATTCAAACACCTTTGGCGACGAAAGGTGACAAAAGAGAAGACATTGTTTGGTAAGGCAGTGAAGAACAGCAGAAGAGAACCGATGATGAGCAAAAAGACAGTAATATACCGCTTGACTGAGATCAGATCGGTGTAAAAGAGTTGATCGAGAGTGAAGGCAAACGAATTAGAATTGAACTGACAGTTAGTACCTGAATAACATAACGGGCACAGACAGACAAAATCATTTGATTGAAAAAGATCTCCTTTTATGCAACGACCCCCAGCTAGACAATGTGAACAACGATCGAGATTATGTTCATAGCCAAAACATTCAACACCAGTGTGATTTTTACTGCAGATACACAGGTACGAGTTGTCGTAGAAGCAGATGAGAGTTCTATTGATCTGACAGTGGGAATGATATTTCATTGGTGTGAAGTCTAAAACGGATCAACAAAGGTGAATATTTAGTGCATGAAACTGAGTAATATTACCTGTAGTCATTGTACGAATGTCTCTGCACCGATTTTGCTCGATTATTTGACTTGTTTCACAGATCGCCCTGACATCAGTTTGAAGTGAAACTAAATAGATCTCAGCTGAAGATTCAGTGTGCGACGAATAGAGTTTGACTAAAATGATTTCTGGTGCCGTTTTTTTGGCATGTTGATATTTGAAAACGGGAGGAAGAGTTTTGTACGCTTGTTGATGTACGGCAATGAGATCGAGCACTATGAAATCAATATTAAAGTATTGAACGACGGCTCCTGCGTGTTCGACACTTTGATTGATGTTCAATTCAATATATGGTTTCCTTAAGTCGCATTTTTGTCCATAAAACTTACTAGTACACAAACATACAATTTGATCAGGATTTGAAGTTGAAAAGCACGAGCCATCATTTTGGCAAGGACTCGATGAGCACTGATCGTGCTCGAGTTCGCATCGTTCACCGAAGCGATTTAACGGACATACACAGTACGGTCGTTCATTTTCTCTCAATAAACCTCGATAGCGTGGTTTACATAAGCTTGTAGTCGAACAATAATTGAGAGCACATAGTCGATCTTCAATTAAACAATGTTCTCTCGTAAACTTGTTTGCACAAAGACAAATATACTTGGATTTTTCATTGAAAACTTGCTGACATTGTTGATTCTCACGACAAGGATTGCTTGAGCATAGATTTCCGTCGATGGTCACCAGACTCATTTGAAGAACTTTGGCGAGACGAAAGACAGGCAGATAGTCGAAGTAGATCGGACACTGCCACAGTGAAATCATTCGAGGATTTTCGTTTATTCTTGGTTCCAAAATTCGGCAGCAGCGAGTGTTTCATTGTTGAACATGAATAGCGCAAGCAGTTTAACGACAATAGTGGGATCGCTCTCGGTCGTATAAATTGATTGAGAAAGATTGAGGTGAAAAAGAACGGAGACTCGATCACTATGAAATTGACATTTCTCGCCATGGTACTGTGGTGGACAGAAGCAGATCGTTGAACCATTGTACATTTGAACACCAACACCACGATTGCATATATAAGGAATTAATGATGATGTGAGATTAGGAGCGACTGTTCCCGTGAAGTTCTTTTGAGTTGTTACGATTGAATCATTTGCAAGTTTGCTTGCGTTTATATTCTCTGGAAAGTGGTGAAGAGGAAGCATCTTCTTGTTGTTCTTTGCATTCAATCCTTTCACGTCACGATAGGATACGAGCACTTGTTTCAGTTTATTTTCGTAATCACACATGTATTCATCTTCACCAAAAGGACAGTTCCAAATGCGATTACATCTACCATCTTTTGTGTCGGATCCGTTGATACAGACAAAATCTGTCTTTCCATCAAAGAACAATGAACGTTTAAAACGATCGCACCAGAAATGATCGTTAGATGTATCTCTACATGTTTCTGAACTGCAATGTTTAGAATATGGAATACATATATAATGTGATAAACATGCGAAGTAGTATCCGAGCATTGTCGGTCGATGGCAGGATGGTAGAGTATTTCGTTCGTCTATGGCGCCATAACAGTCGACACGACCATCTCCAATCTGTCGTCGGTTGATACAAGGTCGGTAGTGTGTAAAATTATGAAGTTCATTAGGCATATCAGCACGTAAACATGGAAATTCTTCACTTAGATTACAGAACGCAGAAAACGGTTGAGCACCATGATACCTGTAAAATTTTTCTTCAAGTACAGAAAGTTGAATAACTTGTGCATTTCGGTCTGATATTCCCCAATCGAAAATTGCTTCTTCATCTGATGCATCAGGGCAATCCCATTCTCCATCCAGTACCCAGTTTTTATCGATACATTGTCCTGTGTGACACTGCCATTGCTCCTCTAAACACACCCACGACTTCTGACACTCAGTCGAGTTCTCGTCCTCGTGCGAAGGTAGATTCCAAAATGTGTCACAATAAGCACGAAATGAAAGTTTAAATTGCACAGAGGATTGATTTTTATCGATCGATATCCATGATGTTTCAATGTACTGACGAAGAACATCACACTCAAGAGTCGATTCACTATTGCAATTCATATTAGACAGTTTCATATTCGTACCCATCCATAATTCGTCGAAACTATTTCTGCAATTATCTAGATGATTGCCTAGAGACGTGACACTTAAGCAAGCTGGTTCCTCAATGGAACAACGGAAACGATGACGTCGAATATTTGAACAGGTCGTTAAAGCAAGTTCGTCTGTTGATTCATCGCCTTCGCTGGCACAATTCTTCACACCGTCTCTGATTCTATATGCTGAAATACATTCTTTCGACAGCACACAAATATCGTTGAAATTGTATGATCGATTATTGAAAGTTTGTGATTGATTGTGACAGTCTTTGAGATATCCTTTGTTTTCCAACACATCTCCTTTCTGCGTTCTCCAGCACAAATCGTATTCAGTGTTTCGAAGATTGGAACTTGGTGGCATCTGGTAGAAATGCTCAAAATTGACTGAAAATCCTCGACATTTAATTGTGCCATTGATCTCGACAAAATCCAACCAGTATCCATCGACTTCTTTATCATAAACAAAGAAGTATAATATATATGGGGCGATTATCCCAGCTTTTGGGTATTGAACAGGCCCAGGAGGACAAACACGCTCAAGCTGATCGAAGCAGGTGGAATTACGTCCACAGGGACAGCGTATCTCTGCTCCTTTTGAAAGACCACATTTGAGTAAGTATCGACATTCTTCATCAGAGGTGCGATTTCCGGCTTTCAGTTCTTCGTATTCATTTTCGATAATGCATCGACCGTTTGGGTAGATCATAATAATACGTTTCACACAAATAAAACTGATCACGTCGACTATTACATGAAACCAGATCTGACGGACTTTGAAAACTAAGCCGGTCCAAAATGCATTGTCCATCACCACATGACCATCGATCCGGCGGACACATTCGATCATCACATGGAGAAGTAGCCTCTTCGAATGCACATTTTCGATCATCGTAGTATTGTATTTCATCACTCCAATCCAAACAATCGAATTCACCGTCAAGAAAGTATTTGTCCGGGATACACATTCCATTCATACAGCGATATTCATCGTCCTCGCATTCGTTGAACTCGAGCATGTCACACTGCTCTTCATCGAACCCAAATAAACATTGCTGAATACCGTCACAAATATCTCGCCAATCGAGACACAGTAGACCATAATCGCACTCCAATGTTGTGTAACATGTAATATTACTGTGCAGTTGCACTTTCCATTCGTTTTTCGATTTCATCTCTTTTTCCCAAATAAGTGTTTCTTCGAACGTCGTACCAATCGGTAACAAATACTCAGTTTTTTCCGAATGATTGTGGATGAGTGCACTCACATAAATATTCATTAGATTCCGTTAGATGTCTCGTATAGCGCGAGTATTGTTCAACCTTTTCAATGCTGGATTTCCAATGATGCAAAATAGTACTTACGTTGATATTGCTTGATTGGAGTCTCACGAAAGAATGCGCGATTCCATCATAATAGCACTGTCTCGTCTTAGTCTCTCGCACCAGAGGAATGGGCATTATCGGACGACGACAGTAGGATAAATCATGGTGTCTGATGCAATCGTAAAACTCGACTGACGAACCGTCTTCAGTATTGTAAAGATAAATTGTGCTTTCAACATACGATAAGATGAGTAAGACGAGTGTTATTCCTGTTGGTATCCTCATCACTATTTAGAATACCATACATCTACTAAACTTGCGAAGAGATGTCGCTAATTTTCCCAAAACTATGATAAATTTTACTAGATGTTAGAATAGTTATGACGTTAAGGTATCATTTTCATCAATTACCGATACATGTTCATCTAACATCGTTCAATTAACATTTGACGACGATGGAGAAAACGTTCTCTTCTATCAAAGAATAATAAGAACGTGACTTTTTCTTTTTGCTATATAGACAAACGAGAAAAGGGACTATCAGTGTTCCTTTGCGTGCTCAGTTTGAATACTATGTGCAGACATCTGAAATAATCAATTATTTGAAGAAGAAATATATGGACTGTGTTCATATCAAATACATTTTATTTATCCACTTACTATTGTGACAGGGTAATCGTCACATTCAAAGCAAAGACAATTTAATCTGAAAAAAAGAGTTTTGCTAAAGCTTTTTATGCGTTCTCATATTGGGCACCGGATCGTGCTCTGTAAATGGTTCTGGCTGGAAAGAGGTTCGTTGAAGAACTAATAAGGATGAGGATGAGTTTGTATTATGTTTTAATCGAAAAAGTAAGCGTTATATAAGCTCTGCTGAGCTATCTACAATCATATTACTTCTCCACAGGATTATAAGATTTAAATGAATATATCTACATGATATTCTCTATTAGTACGAAAGACTAAATAGAGAGAATGATCTAAAGAAGGAACCGATTCAACTGATAAATCGTTTTAGAGTTTGCACTCCCTGCATAAGATAGACACAGTGAGGTATGAAAAATCCCTCAAGGGCAGTGGCGTATCCAAGGAGGAGGCAAATGAGCAATTGCCCGTTTCATTCTGAGATTTACCCATTGTAATTTTTATTAGTAAGCTTTCGCCCATTGAAACTTTATTTCTAGAATTGTTTATTTATTTTTGAATTAATATATTCATTGTATTTTTTTCCTCGGAACCCAACATGCACTTTTGCTTGTTCTTACAGTGATGAATTAACGAAAGAATCGCTTTTTGTATCTTAGTTTATACGGGTTTTTCCCTTGGTCGTTCGTGTATATGTGAATATTTCTATAATACGTTCGCTCTACCATGTTCTCAGTCTCGAACCAAACTGTTAGATGTCGGCATCATTTGCATTTTTTTCTCTTTTTATCACTGTCATGGCGTCATATATAGGTATTCCATCTGCATCTTTCATCTGTTGCCATACGTGAGTGCACTTGCTGCTGCATATATTCATGAAAATCTTACCATAAATCCAGATAAGATATTGAAACTATATACACAAATGCACCGTCGTTGTCTTGATTTTGGTGTTTGAGTTTGAAATATGAACGTTATAAAAGCCAGTCCGCCTAAGCTACTACCGACTTTGCTCAATCAGAGATCCCAAACTTCTACTTGCAGTGTGGAATAGTTTTTGGCTTTATAATGCTTGAAAAGAAAGTCTGAACACCATCCCACCCGTTTCTTGAGAGAGAATCTATTTGGAAGGTGATTTTTCTATTGTTTTCTGGTAAAAATCTAGAAAATTTTGACAAAAATTCGCTTAAAAAGTCAGTAGAACGTGGCAAAAAAATCGTTATGAACAATACGAATTTTGGTCCTCTACCTAAAAAGCACGCTCGACAAGATGGGTAAGATATCACGCAGATCTTAGGCTATGTTTGAGCAACCTCCTATAGCAGTAGGTTGAGGCTTTGGCGAACTGGCTCATAAACAGAGACAAAAAATAGTCCAAACTACACCTGGCGTGGGCCTAAGACCTGAGTTTGATTAAAATAACCTCATTTTACTTTTTTGTTTTTTTTACTTTATTAGCACTTTATTGAGCCCATCAATAAAATGTTTGCTCACTTTGCTCATCGTTTTCTTCTGACTCAAGAGAAGTTTACCCATTGATCTGAAAATCCTGGATACGCCACTGAACAGGATCATCATAAGTACTACCAGAACCATGACTAACACTAGCACACATCGCATCATCATTACGCTCAAAAGGCTTCCACATACGACCACGACGTCAGCGCTTCCAATCGTTGTTATCACAATTCTTGTAATTACTTATCCAGTTCCAAGTTGCCGCATCGTCGGTAAAACGCCAATCACGGCATTTTCCGCATGTTAGACAAGCACGACCGCTACAAGATAGTTTCTTTGGGCCAGTCTCTGCAGTTGATTGTTGAGCTTCTAAATGAAAATTTCACAAATATACAGCAAATTGAAGAAAATTTTTATAATTTTTCTGTTTAAATATAAGGAGCGTGGAATTATTAAAGTCTAAAAGTATTGACAGTGATACTTTAATATTGTATGGTGAGCTTGAGGAAACTTTCTTTTTATATGCCGTGATAGAATAACCGACTTTATGCACTCTTTGAATCAAGAAAAGTGTAAAAAGCGTTCGATAAATGTATTCAACGTATGCAATTGTGTGTAAATAATCAAAGCAATTATTTCGAACGTTTAATGAACCTGACTTTTGATTTCTCTTATACTGTCGCCACTACATTTTGTGTACTCTAATGTTTGTAGACGCTTAAGCTTTAAAAAAGAACAAAGAAAAGATCAAAGACCGAATACAGAATGACAGAAAGGTAGAGCGTTGTTTTTACTATCACTACAAATAAAAAGAAACTTCTTTTAAAGCTTACTATACGGTATTAAAGTATCATTACCACTACTTTTGAACTACTCTAGGTATCAATGATCAAGCCTGTGAGTGGCATAGGTAACCTTGAACCTTTCGATTTTTCGGCCATATTGCTATGTAGCTAGATTCACCAACTGAAAGCTCTACAAAACTGGGTGATTTTTATCTATTTTCCTCAAGAAAAAAACAAGTGACCCAAAATATGCTCTTATGCGCCCTCGTCTTTTAAGCCGAGTTCCAGCAAAAAGAAGCATTTCATCCTCGGACAGACAGGTAGAATGTTTACGAATGTCTTTTCCTGCATTGCGGCTGATATTCAACACGGCTCTTGTGCTATAACAATCCGCATTTTCTTGTAATTACTAATTAGCAGGATCACTTAGACGTAAAATGCGTTGTGTGATCTTACCTGTTGCTTCAGTTGTTGCTATGTCGGATATTTAATTAGTTCGAAAGCTAGTAGAATGTTAAATATGTGGAAAAAATTCAACATAGAAAAACACATTAAGATTGTTCGATCTTGTTGCAAGTACGTAACAATCGAACTTCACATATGGGAAACAATCTGTGCATTTTCTCATTTCGACAGGTAACATCAGAAGTAAAGTTGCATCATCATGTAATGATAGCGTATGTTTTTTATTTTGGGATTTCATATCGAAGTGCACAGGATATCGATGTATTTCACTGACAGAACATATCTCGTTACTCGTGTGCTTAATATTTGAGATAAGTACGAATTTAAAAAGAAGTCGGTCGTTTCTAATTTGAATCAGAGTGAGATAGTGATGGTATACACAGAGATGGGCAGCTCCGACCATTTCTCGCTACAGTTCAGCTCCATCATTTTCACGAATCGCTTCGGAGTCGCAGCTGCTCATCTCTGGTATAACACCAAGCTGAGAAGTATGCATCTTCATCCCCACACTCATCCCGATTATTGTTCAGTCTACGAGCATATTTATAATGAATCATGTGGTAGGACCACCAGCATGAAATCCCGTTACCTTAAAATATACAGCAGCGATAACCCACAAATTGTGTAGTGAAGCATTGACTACAATGAATAAAATGAACAAAAGAAAATTAGAGCACGGTATCTTACGCACACGCTATCTATTGATGTTCTTACTATTTAGATGTGTTGCATCCGTGTACTTGAGTAAGAATTATTCAAGGTAAACATCCAACATGTAAGAGAAAAAACTCGGAGTGTAAGAGCAAAATATACCTGAATGTAAGAGGAAAACCGGAGTGTGAGACAAAAATACACTAAAGTCAGAGAAACAGAACACCAAATGTAAAAAGAACAGCTTGAAAAGAGAAAAATACATCGAATGTCACAAAAAAACGCTGAATATCGCCGCATCTTATTGTGTAGCAAACGGTCGTAAATGAGCGTATACTCGATTTTCAGATGGTTTTACGGCCACTATTAACTATTCACGGAACGATAAAATAAAACTGTGCCTATCAAATGTCAATCAACAACTGAAAACTGTATGAAACGACCGTAGACGTTATCGTTTTTGATAGTTACGGCGACTGTAATCATTGTTCTAAAAATATATTTGCACCTATTTTAATATAAATCTCGATAAAAATTCGTCTAAAAACATCTAAGACATTATAGAAACGCAAGAAGAAAGGCACTCATTGGTAAATCGGGAGAAATCAGGATAATATCAGGATTTCTGGTTAAAAAAACGAAAATCAGAAAAGTACACATACTGTGAGGCTTGAAGTCGTATGGAGCCATCTAAGAAAATTATCAGCTGATAATTAACACCGTGAAACTTTTCCAGCGTCTAGATGGAGCTCAAATTCAAAAACAGATTTCAAATGTGCATTGTTAGCTTCTCAGGAACTCAACAAGCTTTAGTGAAATAGAAATTATATTTAGATACTAAGAACATATGATTGGTTCGATAAGTGATTAACGGGTTGAGCAAAAAAAAGAGGAATTTGGCATGGCACCTTAGCCACCCAAAAGTAAGTTGACTGCCGAACGTCGTTCAGTCAACCGTCGTAATTAGTTATATAATAGAGGGAGAGACGAAGAGTAATGGCGTTAAATACATAATGGCATATACCAAGGGCAGTCACAATCTGTATATTGCTTAAACATATTCTGATAATGAATATATCTTCCAAGATGCTAAGAGCAAAATTTAGTGCCGCTGTTTTTTGAAGAAGTATAGCACCGTGTATTTCAACAACGGCAGATGTTCAGTGCATTTTGTTTTCGATTGGATACTTACTATTGGAGACGCTGGTTAAAACACATGCTTCGAAACTACCAAACGACATTTTTTTCTTTGTCTGTTTGGATGAAGTGATATCAGCAACTGTAAAACGAAAGATTTTTCTTTCGTGTTTCGTCATAGTTAATGATGATATGACATATATTTACACACTCTTCACTGACAACTGAGAAACATAGGATAGCGAGTTCTTTTGACAGTAGTAAAAAGCAATATATCTGTATAAAAAGTTGTGCTTGTCGTTGAGGGCGTCATTTTCATACAAAAAAAGCAAAGTTCCAACGGGAACGAGTAAGTTATAGCATGGCCACATTATTTTTGATCAGTTTGCTGTATTTCTGCAAAAGCTCAACTGAGATTTTCTGAGATATTTTCGCGGGAGCGTTTTTCATAGAATTTTTTCGAGGAAATTTTAGTTGTCTAAGCATTAGTTACACAGTGTATGAAAGAAAAGTTTTATTTAAAAATTTATTGCTTTCAGTCACCTTGTGTGTGTATGACCAATCAAAGTACCAAAATTTTAGTTATTTATTGATTATTCTCGAGAAGAAAATCAATATAAAGTTATTTTTTGTTGTTTTCTCTCACATGGTGCTATTCAACTTCGAAGATAAATACCGACCGAGTCTGAAATTAAATCTAGATCTGGACCCGAAGCTCCCTAATAATACGAGTTCATTATAAAATTCTCACTTTGATAATCGATCCGAGCTTAGAATTGATCATTTTGTAATGGATGAGAATCTTACAATGACTTCTTCTGGCTTAATCGATCATCGTATATTCGACTGCATCAAAAGAATCGATTTAATTTCAAACTGGAAAAAAATATCGATCAGATCTGTTGAACTGAATCGTTGTCGAACACATGAGGAATTCTTCATTGTTCTTCATCGTCTCTTCCCATTACAAGATTTAACGATGCTTTGATTGATAATATAGCAAATAATTACTATTCATTTCAAAATAGAATGCAGCAATAGTCGAAATCGAATACTTCAGCAGCAATAGAAGACAGACACTGGACAAGTACAAGTACACTAAGTACCAGTACAAGTACTGATACTTTTTGGTAAGTACTTAATACTTAGAGGTTAAGTATTAAGTATCTGCTGGCAAGTACAAGTGTACTTGTACTTAACAAAAAGTACTTTGTACTTGTAGCTGTACTTGTACTTTCTACTTAAGTACCTGTACTTTTGAAGTACTTTATAAAGTACTTTGCCTATATATGGGGATTTGGAGTAATTTCAGACCTTTTTTGACTACCCGTAAATATTTTTGGAGCACTTACAAGGATTTATTGGGTACGCATAAGCATTTTAAACTACTTTTTGCGTAGTTTTACGCACATTTTGGATATTCTAATGCACTTTCTTTTATAATTTATAAATGCTTTTTGTTTAACAGTGCTGAAAAAACCATTGCAAAATATTTTAAAAAAATTAAAGCGCAAAAAACTTCCTTGAGTATTAAAAACAACTTGATTGTATTCGGAAAAGTCCTGAAGATACTCAGCAACTGCTTGAGAGTTCTAAATAATAGTGAAAAGTATTGAGAGGGTAAGTAAAAGTACTCAAAAAATGTCTAAAATTACTCTGAATCCCTATATATAGACAAAGTACTTTACAAAGTACTTCGAAAGTACAGTTAAAGTACTTGTACGAGGGTTGTCTACTCTAGGTAGGGAATGATATTCAGATCGATTTTGATCAAACTTTCAGCAACTATTTGCCATATCAAAGTGTGGTTATGAAATTTTTTTAGCTCGCTATCTCTTACCGTTCCGGGATTTTCCAGAGTCCAAGGTCAAAAACATCATCAAATCAT
>CAJNOQ010003286.1:0-20761 GCA_905250885.1 Didymodactylos carnosus | reverse complement strand
TCTGGTTTTTGTAATTCACAGATAAATAAAACACAAGGTATATCCAAAATGAGGTCGTTATAGACTACACACTAATATTGAGCTGATGAAAAACTCGACTGTCTCATCGTCTGAAAATGTTTCTTTCCCATCAATGTTTTCACTCGAGCGGCTTTTGCGGCTATTGAAGGATTTTTCGAGCTTTTACATTCTTTAAGTGTTTTCAACTTTTGGACATAAAATTTTGTTTTTGAAAATTTAAAAAATAGATTTTCTCAATCAACTCGATGAGCTCTATTCAACGATGTATAAAGAGTCGGGAAAAAAATTTTCTTTAATTTTGCATTGTGCGCACCTTACACAGACAACTTGGTGGTACTTGGCGAAGTTATGGACAACGATATACAGCTTTTCGAAAACCTGGCGGTTTTTCATATAATTATCACTTTTTTTAGAAAACAGTTTATATCATATGGACTTCTACCAGTGATGATCGTATTTTTCGAGTACACCATAAAATTATGAAGGAATTTGGATTGATTCAACCGAGTTATCAAAGTGAGACTCTCTGCATAAAGAGTGAATGGCACTGTTCACCAAATGTAAGTTAATAATCAAAAACCACCTGACAAACCCTTAGTCAGTTTCACAAATTGATTACGTTATATCCTAGTAGTCCTCTAATAGAATAGTCTTCAATTCACTCTCATGCTCTATTTCACTGAATTGAAATTAATAATAATCATTATCATTTCTATTTGAATCCGAAGATATTGACATCGGTTTTATTTCTTGTTCTAACTAATTTGCATCAGAATCTCTCTTGCTATTTGGTTATTGTTATGTCACGCACCAGAGTCGTGCCGTAAGGGAGAAGATCGTAGTTAAGGTTATTGTGCAAGTATACATTCACGGTTATGGTGCAAGACTATGGTCAAGATTATTACATTAGCCTTAGTCAACGAGATAGAACAGTTCTAGGATGGTGCAAGAACCTAGAATATGATGTGACGTCACAGTATTGCATAATGGTAATCAGGGCATCAGGCTTCGTTTCTCTGCAGATTGTGCAACGGCTTACGATTCGTAAGATTTTATCTACTTCTTTTCATATTGTTATTACCATTTAAAAAAGTCTTTAAAGATTCTGATAGACTGATGAATGGAGAATCATTTGAGACATTCTACAATTTGGCGACTTCATGATAAAATTAGGGTGTTAGTGTTAAATTTATGTGAAATCGAAAAACAAAACCTAACGACGATATCGAGACAATTTCGAAGAATCATCTTATCAAGGAAAGAAGCTTTTTAAGAAAATGTTTTTTACTTTGACAGTCGAAATTTAACATCACAGAACAGGCCATTTTCTAAAGAAAAAGCTCTGTAAAAATCTTTTAGAATCTTATGCATCCTGTGTGAGATTCTGATATTGTCTCTGCTGTTAAAATGAACGATGGTTCCTTTAAATACTTTGACATATAACATGTTAATCTTTTAATATCATTTCATATGCAAAATCAACATTTTATCTGTTGCAACCACCCTGATTGATATAATCTGACCTGATTATTAAATAAAATCCAACTAGCGACACTTCGCTGATCAAGTCTTTTTTCCGCTTTGGTCTGAAAGCCTCAGAGAATTTTTTGAACTTTATTTTCAACTGGAGTCCTTTCATGAAACCTAGAATTACATAGACTATAAGTATGAAGGTTTTTGAACAACGTTTAGTATCTAAAAATGGTGCAACAAAAAAGCGTGTCACAGCATTACTTTACAAAATCGACTTTTCTAGGCGTGTGGAAGGATGTGGAAAAAAGCTTTTTTACCAAAAGAAAGCCGGTTAGCTCCTCTATAAACTACATGCATAACTAGCGGATGTCTTCTTGTTTTTAAGTAACTTCTGTATTTTTGACCGCATAGACTTCGCTTTAAAAGACTCACCATTTCAATCTCAACAAAAACATACCGAACATTTTCTATACACTATGAAAATAAAAGAATATAGAGGAAATACAGCGACGCTTCAATCTCAACAATTTTCTAACCCAAAAAAGACTGTTTTGGACACATCTTCATGCAAACAAAGTGTAATCAAAATGTATGTTCCATTGCTTCGAAAAGTCATCTTTCTTTTCGTGTATCATTGATTTACTATAAACGTGTGCTCCGGCACAAAAAGTCAATTTTATCAAAACTGAACAGAAAAGGAAAAATTTAACCTTTTTGCCTTGACACGGGAAAAGAAATGGAGCTATTGAACTTTCATTATTCGGATGTGACAGAAGAATGATTCTTCCGATTTGTTTGTTGATAATAGATTAATTATACGAATTCAACAGCCATTGTGCGATTACCACTGTGATTATCATCAGCCATACAAATATATGAAAATAGACTATGAAAAATTGTGTTTCATCACAGAAAAGATCTGTCACTTGAAGATGCTTCCTTGTAAGAATCAGAGTTTATTAACCACCGTTGATCCCCAGCTGATATTTTGTATAAAATCGGCGAGCCTTATGAGTTCTCAGCTAAAGCGTTTAATTGGCAAACTAAAAATACCTTTTTTTTCATATAATATATGTAAAAAGTCTTGAGATTTGCATTCATACAAAAAACCAAATGAAAACGAAATACGATGTACATATAAAAACAAAAGTAACACGACTATTATGAGCAGGTTTATACAACACACTCACAAACAATAAAAAATGTTACATGCACTCACTTATCTAAACGATCCAAAGAATGAGAAAGATATTGCGTAAAAACTAAATAATTAACTAAAAATATAGTGGAAAAAAACAAAGAAATACATGTCATGAATAAGATTTTATTCTAAGTAAAGCTCATTCATCATTGTTTATGGCACACGAGACCATAGGCGAGAGAGAAAAAGAAAGAGAGTGAAATGGCAATGTCAAAAAACAAAAAAATGAGAGATATACATAACAAAACAAACAACACTATATTTATTCGTCACCGAGTTATGTTAGATCAATTTGTGGAAAACTATAACTCGAGAATTGGCGGTTATATGTACATTACCGAAGACAAGACAAAGAACTCTTTTGATAATGTCAGTAAAAGCAAAGCGGAAAAAAAAGTTTTATATGAAAATAGATGATAACTCGGACTCATGAAACACAAAAATTCTCTCGCAAAAAATTTTCTATTTTATTTAATTATCGCTTTATGTCACCGACGCCACCGGTGGTCACATTATGCACTCGGAAATTTTTTGACAATAGTCGAGGACGAAAAGAGATAATAGAAAAGAATAATTTACAATTTCAAGAGATTCATAAGGCAATCTTTTTTTTATTTGTCTAAATTTGTTCGCTTTTACAAGCTCGATCAAGAGTCTGAACTACTTAGCTCAGTTTTTCCTACTTTTGTTAGGCATGCACCGGCTATAATCGATTTAGAGCATTTCGTCGAAAGCAATTGCGGCAGAAATATAAAACATGAAGGGTTCCACCATGGCTCATAATGTAGAAAAATGTTTGCTCTACAACACTCACTCGTTAGAAAAATTTTAATATACGTACTTTTCATGCAAACCGCTTCCGAAAAAGGTGAAATTTATCGGTTATAATCAGTGTATGCCTAATCGATTAAGCCTTTTTACGTGGCTCAAAATTCCTATTAATGTTAATGACCAGCA
The DNA here is from genome assembly GCA_905250885.1 of Didymodactylos carnosus. Classification (NCBI taxonomy): domain Eukaryota; kingdom Metazoa; phylum Rotifera; class Eurotatoria; order Philodinida; family Philodinidae; genus Didymodactylos; species Didymodactylos carnosus. The sequence goes on along the minus strand of CAJNOQ010003286.1, from coordinate 17,109 downwards.
AATGCGTAGTAAAACTCTCCTAAAATGTAATACTGCCAGAAAATGATTTCCAGAATATGTCAGAATAGTGAAGGAGACCAAATTTAGCCAATGTCAATTTAATTGGATTTCTCAAAAGAACAGGCACTTTATATGGTTTCGGTTTAAATTACTTTTCCAAAGAAAAGGTAGAGGAGTGAAAACAAACAAGCAAACATTTAGCAAAAACACGAATGTCCTATACGATATAAAAAGTAACTAAGATTTAACTATTGTACAAAAGACACCTGAGTTTTGCTGTTTCTTGTTTCAATTGAGTCACTTCCACGCGTAATTTTAAGTTTTCTTGTTCCAATAATGCAGCTCTATAATTAAGAGAGACATGTACATTGATAATATGGTCACTAAGAACGAAATCGAAGCAAAATTCATTCAGATCGAATCGACTTTACTACTGTTTTTCTGTATCTCAACAGATGAATTTTCATTCTAATCAACAACTCATCAGTCGTTCTAAAGATATAGGAAGACATTCTCAAAATCATGATCAAATCTCTCTTACAAAAAAGCTATTTTCTTCTCTACTATTTGAACTTTTAAACTTTTCTCATGGATAGACTGAGTTTGCGGAATTTATACGCCAGCTTGTTCTATCATCAAAAGCGAAAATAGGACTGATGTCTGATTGATGAAAGATTAAGTGCAAAAATTTCTTACTTGCTTACTATTCGTAGACGTATACGACATAATATAGATAAATGATTTTGCCTTACCTAATAGCGATCTCATCTTCTTTTGCTCTTCGTGCATCTCTACTTCGTTTCGCGGCTTCATTATTTTTTCTTCTTCTTTCCCAATAGGCTTCATCTTTCGTAGCATTTAGATCAGCATCTTGTGACGATTGTAACTGAAATCCATTTATTAGAGGATCTTCATTATAACTGGTACTATTCGTATTATTGTTATTGTCAATTATCAATGTATGTGAACGATGACGTTTTTTAGGTGGAAGTTGTGTGGGTGAAGTGGATGATTGTGAATGTTGTTGCTTTTGCTGTTGTTGTTGTTGTTGTTGATTACCATCAACAGCCAAAGTTTTCAAGTGTGTTTCATTTAAACGTTGTTGAAGACGTTCATGTGTATGTTGTAAACGTTTTCGATATTGACGATGATTTTGAGAGAATGCCGGTGATTTTATATCGTTTGGAGTAGAGGGTACAGACCTGGATTGCTGTTGCTGTTGTTGAACTTGTGCTAACATATTCAAAACATTATTGGGATGTTCAGATGTTTGAAGTAGTGGAGAACAATAGCCTAAGGATAACATCAATGGATCTCGCGGATACCTGTAGAAAATCAAAGACAAATTAACAATATACTATGAATATTTTTTTGTTTAACTCACGCTTTGAATGGACGCGTTGGTTTTCCATTTTTATTTGTCATCATAAATGGAAATACTGAAGAGTTGGAAACAGATGCTGTGTTACTTGATGAAATGGGAGTTGTGGGGGGTGTTGATACCGCTAAAAGATAAAATAACAAATAATAGTAATGATGAAGAATAAAATTTACACATTTACAGTTCATCATTAATCAAATATTCATTTGACTGATTAGTAATGTCTAATTTCGATGAGTGAGCTACGAAATTAAAAGTCGCTTGATTCACCTCATCAGAGTGTACTACGTGAGAAATTTTAATATATTAGAATAATATATTCCACATAATATAAAAAGTTTCATTAAGATTAATATTTACTAAAAGTATTTTAATTCACACCAATATACCACATTAAGAAGAAGTTAAACGTGCATTGAATTAGTTATTTTGTACAACAAAAAATTCATGATGCTACAGACATAGTTTTACTTACTATTGATCATCCCCGATAATAACAATTTATCATACATGGATGCAGCTGTTTCTGATGTTGGAGGAGACGGCAAATTTCTTGTCTAAAAATGATTAAGATTTAGTCTACATGCAGAACTCGATTAGTGTGGCAATGTCATGAATTACTTACGGTAACAGGTGATCGTTCTTGATGATATACCGATGATATTTCACTTCCTTCATTATCACTATCTTTGATACTCATCGTATCGTCATCATCCAGACTATTTCTTTGACGTGAGGAAAAATCAATTGGACTATCAATCTGATTATGCGGATTTGTTGGTGATGGTGAAGAAGCGCTAGTTGACGGTGGTGATAAAGTTTGATGAGTTGATGTTTCATAATTTTGTTTTTGTTGAAGAGCAGCAGCCGCAGCAATTACAGCCTAAAACAATGGTCACTTAAATATTATGAAAATCATTCGAAAAGTTTTACGTACAGCTACAGCTGTTGCTTGTGGATTTTGTTGTATAATTATTTTTAGTAAAACATCTTGTTGTGATTGAGTCATTTCAATTCCATTCGATGTAGATGCTGTTGCTGTATATAAAGCAGCTAATTGTTCGGCAACCTGTTGTTGAATTTGATTATTTGTTGATGATGATGATGACATTTTTCTCATTTCAACTGGTATATCATTGAGCATAAATTTTTTATGAGAATTTTGGTTGTTTGCTTTTTTGGTTTCATTTTTTTTATTCACTCCGCCAACTGCCATTAATTTTTCTTTTTTTGAACAATCATATTCGATTTTTTCAACCGCTTGAGCTAGTAGTTGTAAACGGTGATGTTGATTAGTTTGTTGTTGTAACGGAGGTGGTTGATCGTTTGATGACTTTATTTGAGTTTCAAGCAAATGATTCGATTCATTTGAATCAGCCGGCTAAAATTAAAGATAACAAATGGGAATTAGAATCCGTAATATTACGCAAGTCTGTAAAAAATAACAACAGTATTTTTGACACAACGCAATTATTTTTTTATATATATTTTAAGTGAAGATCACGTGTAACGATCACATGTGTTTCATATCATAGAGCAAACATAGTAAATGGATACACCGTAAAACTTTACTCAGTATGTTTACAAAAAGCGTGTTACATCTTCAAAGGTATAAGCAAAGATTTGATAACACATATGAAAAAATTTAATTTTGTTTTAAACTATATATATCTGGTATATACAGCACTTCTAAGTAAAATGTGGACATAATCACGTAATTTGTTTTGCGTCACATGAAAACGCAAATAATGTAGACTAATAACTGATGGATATTTAACATCGAAATAAACATGATGTAATTACATAGATAGATTGCAAATATAGTCAAAAAGAAACAAATATAATAGTATGATTATTCTGTTGTTGACTGACATTTGAAGAAGTATATATATATATAAGATAAATGAGAGACAGAAAGATTATCTATCTGTTTTGTATAATTTATTAACTCTATACATGATATCAGTTGTATAAAACAGAGAACTACTAAGATAATTTTATAAGAAATGCGTGCATATTTTGGAAGAATATAATTTATTGTACAGGATCATGTTTATTTTCTAATATGTCTATCTGTAATAATCAAAAAAAATTTTCTTCAATCTCAAATAAAAATGGACTTAAAAAAAAATCGATCTGTACATAGTTTGCTGATCAAACTTCGAATTATGTAGATTTTTATCCTATGTAAAATTATAGCACTTAGATTTCATCAAGTTTTATATCTAATTAACCAGTTTATAACTTTATTAACTTGAATAAATAATAATAAAATATATTCGTTTATTGTGCAGATATTAAATTGAACAGTGACAAATTTTTCTTTACTTTTATAGAACAAAAAAGACTTCTCCCTAGACTGTTCAATGTCTTTATAATGGAATTTTATTAGGTCACTTTGTCGATATCTGTTAGTCAAAATTTTCATCCTTTCACGTTAGGGATTCTCGAAAAATAAGTAATTTGTCTAGTATTCGCTGTCAAATCAATTTTTTATTTTTATTTTCAATTTCTTTAATTAGGTTTATCTCAATATACTTATACAAACAAAGAAAAAATTTTTTTTTTTCTTTTTCTTTGTCCGTAATGAAGACGCTAAGAAGATCTGGAAAACAGACTAATGACATAACTTTTATAAATATTATAAAACAGAAGTACTTATCAACTTTTCAAAAGGTAATGATGTTTCTAAAAAAAAATAGTCTGTTTTTACCTAAATAGATTCTATTCTCACTCTCAATGAGAAAAAAAAGGATTTCTCGTCTGTCGATTTTTTTTTATTAAAATTGCATAGATATTATGGCAAAAATTTGTACAAAGGTTGAGAGGTATTAACCCAGCTTTTTTGACTTCAATATTTTTAATTATTTTCTGTAAAACTATATAAAATGGTACCTGGAATTACTGTGGTTCCTTGAATTTTCTTAGTCTGAAATTTCATTTTGTTATTTCGTTTGTAGAATCCAAGAAAATTCTAGAATATTTTAATACTAAAAATTATCGAGATCGCGTCACTGATGACTATGAGCACTGGTGTTCTTTTCAAATTTGGTAAACAAATATTTTATTAAGTAAAAACAAGTTCAACATTCATTATTGCTGACATTGAATGGTATTTGTCATATCATAAATACTGACAGATAGCATCATCTTTCAAAATTGTCCGTTTTTGCGTAAAACATGATGGTGAAGCTGAACGAGCAAAACAGAAATTGAAGAAAAAGTCTATATTTTTTTATGTTCAAGAATGAAAAACTCAGTTTTCAAAAAAGTGATGTCCGTTAACCGAATGTTCAGTTAGAGAGATTTATTTCACAACATTGTCGGAATAGAAAAAATTTCTTTGAATACATAATATTGTATATTCTATATAAATGTGACCTTTTTCTTAAATAAAAAATATGTCTGTTAAGGTCAACAGTTCTAATATATCTGCCGAAGAAGAATTTTCCATTTGCGAAGATCGGAAAAGTCTGATCTTCAAAAACGACTTCATTTTGCACTATTCGATTACTTATTCAAAGTAGATTTCGCATGTCTGTAAATTAAGAAATAAAATCTATACAATATTCAAAGTGTAAAGATACACGTCACAACGACATGTGACAAAGAACTTTCATTTATTCCAACTGCAGCTAAAAACTTTTCTTTGACTTACTTTCGTTTCTATGCGCAGCATATACCCAATATATAAACTTATTTGCAAACAAAAAATATCCTCAAGACCAATCACTATTCACTCATATAATAATTAAAACGAGATATTTTCTCATTTTTGACAAAATAAAAATTTGCTCACATGTCTGAATTTTGTTCGATGACGATATAATTATGTAGTTGTCTACGATAAATGATGTAAAAAAAAATTCATGAATATAACAAACAATAATGAATTTCCTACCGCTTTATAGTGTTGACGTCAATGCTTTCATAAGATGTCTAGTTTTTCTCTTGAGAATGAAACAAATGACTCACTATATTTTACTTTAGCAGGACGACATAGACTGACATAGAGAGTAATTAAGAATAGTATTTTAAATTTTTGCAATATATTCAAGAGAATTTTGAAAAAACCTGTGCTAAGCAAACAGATGGATACGACTCTCGATTATCTACTAGCAAAAATTCTTATTGGTGTTAATTAGTGACAATCAATTGATGAAGATAAGTATTGATAGTTAATATCTATTTTGTTTTGCCGTTGATAGATATCCATTAGAAATTGATTGTCGCTATTAACACCAATAAGAATTTTTCCTAGTAGATGATTGAGCGAGTCGCATTCATCTATCTCCGTAGTACTAATTTCAAAATCAGACACTATTGCTAATTTTTCAAAATTCTCTCACTAAAAATTTAAAACACTGCCTACAACTACCCTGTGTCAGTCTATATTTCTTTCAAATAAAATAAAAATTGTTAAGTTATGTGACATTCTTTTCTCCTTTATACGTATTAAAAAATGTTAAATACATCTTACTGTACACTTTTTCGCTATTATTACTACTATTCATTTCAAACTAGAATACACTCGAATGTAGTGTACTTTGTTGATCTCGTTTTAAGGTCGTCCCATCCTTTTTATTCTATTTGTATTGCGTAAATAGCCTAAAATGTCTCCTGTCGATCTATAAAAGTCCCAGGTCGCTAGATAGCATGATTAGTAAAATCATATCATGATGTGAAGACGAGCTTGAAATGACATCAATATTGTACACCACATGGCGAAAATGCTAGAACTTTAATTTTTACATAAGTATGCAGCTCGAAGTATTTCCTTCAAAGTGGCAAAAATCACTTGCCTCGATCATCATTTGTTCAAACGTTATTCAAAAACTATACGAGTGTCTTATATATTTTGAAATGAATAGTAGTATGATTACACATCTCTTCTTGTTTTTAACCATCATTATGAAACTATACTTCTTTTGGTAAGACAATGCGTAATGACTGGTAATTACACATGTTCACATCTCGAAACAGACGGATATGTCGGTTAAATGAAGTGTTTTTTCTTTTTTCTGAACATAAAAGTTACATTTTTCAGTAATTGAAGTCAACTCTTATATTCAAGATGAAATTGAAATGATAAGAAGAAGAAAAAAGGATTTAATGATAGTCATTTTTATTCTATTTTTAGAATTACAGGTTAGGTTATATACAAACAATCGAGAAGACACGAGTCAGTACATGTGATATATCACATGCTGAACGTGTAACCATTGTATGCTGCGAACCCGATAATCCTTAAACTTCTAATTACTACGCTAAATATTTTAGATTATCAGAATTTAAATAAAGGTAGGTGAAAGACTCAGAAGTTTTGAATATTAATAAGTGATACTAAAACTACTACAATCAAATTTTGACACTAAGTTAACACCTCTACACTGACAAACAAAAAGGGACAAAAATAATTTTCTAGTTCAGAATGATTAGCGTTAGAATTGCTGCAGCTTTAGCTATGTATTGTTGCAATAATCTCGAGAAAACTCATGAGCGACAAACAATTTCCTCTACATATACATCCATAATTGTGAACTGTTGATACTGGATTATTATACACCTTCCCAATTCAAAAATTAAAAATATTACTAAGAATCGTATTAATTATTTCTAATTAGATTTTGGTAACCGTTCACTAATTACACAAAGTTCGAAAAGAGAGTTTCTTTTCATTCCTGTAGCCTCTAACTAACTAATTACAGACAAAAGTTCAGGCAATACACAATTTGTATGAGAAATAGAGCAAAAAATTATTTATAAAATGTACTCATTTTTCTTTGGTTTGCCTATGACTTTCATTAGAAATTTTATTTTTTAAGTTCTCATTTCAGGCATTTTTACTATACTGACTAAAAATTATTCAAACGAAATAGTAAAAATTGGTTGACATTAATTAACTTGAATGTCAGTTTAATATTATGAGAAAATTTCTGTATTGTGCTTTCGAGACTCTAGTGAAAAGAAATTTGTGTACACTTGAAACGAGAATTGAATCAATCTTCGTGGAGAGAAACATCAATTTTACTACATACATAGGTGTCTATCTTCTCTTAAAATTCAATATCATTAACTCATAACTGCTCAATTTTTCCACTATTGTGCTTTTATACTGAATACTATTTGAAATCTTTTTAAGATTTTACTTAAATTTGACTAAAATTGTAGACAAATCCTATGAAAATTGCCATTCTCAAAAATATGAACACTTTTGTAAGATCTTACAAGATTCTAGAAAGTGAAACTGATTGAAAATGCCTAAGATTTCCACTAGACTATCTCTCACTCTTTTGTTTTTTCTCTATCTCTTTAGGTGAAAAACATTGTTCAAATATAACTGTAAAATTTGTACTTACCATTATGGGATACATTGTTTTGTTATATCTTTCTTTTATGAAGAACAAGTGTTATATCGTACACGACTCTTTTTTGCCCTTATTCCAAAAATATGACGGGCATCTACTATAAACTTATTTCAATGTTCATCTCTACCATCATCTCTATTTATTTTTTTATTTTTTCATCCTTCTTATTCGTGATAGGTTATACACAAAAATAACTGGTTCGCCCTGAATATGTTGATAGAGGTTATGATTGCGTGATTTTTATATTTTTTACATGTTACGTCTTTTTTTTACTTGATCGCGCGTTCTTATCCTGGTTTTGGTGTTTTTACTGTTTCTTCAGGGTTTACTCGTTTTTTTTCTTCTTTGCTGCATCCTGTTTATTTGAGAATTTTTTTTTTCTTCTTTTTGAATGCTGTGTGACCTGTTCTGATGGGCACAGTAGATTTCACACAGAATTTGAGTTATGCAATATTGAGTTCCTCTTATGTCTTTCTTTCTTTTCATCTTTTCATTTTTCTTCTTTTTGTTTTTTTGTATTTTACTAGTCTTTTCTATTTTATTATTTATTGCATCTATTTTGTTTCTTTATGTATTTTTTTTTCCTTATTTTTTTATGTAATATCTATTTGTTACGTTATTTTTTGGCCTTCATTCTGTACAAAAACATGCTTTATTTTATCCATGTCTTCGGTTGTTTTATTCATTCCGTATTAGACTAAGATCCTTGATATAAAAGGAAAATAGAAGGACGACTGACGCGCAACAACATCTCTTTCTCATTTTTTTTTTCTTTTCTTCTTCTTCTCGTTGTCGTTGTAATAGACTGTGTTATTGTCGACAATACACCGATAAATTCTTCTTTTTTTTTTTTTTTTTCTCATTTCTATACTACACGAATAGTGATCGCTATAGATGCTTTAAACTAATTTTTATTTTTATTACTTTTCGATTTATAAATAAAAGAAAAAGGAAAAACTTCTCTTTTAATTTAGAAAGAAATCGAGCTATTATTTTCTTCGTTTCGTTGTCGTTATTATAGATCAATGACGTAAATTCATTATTCTATTTGAAGTATGTGATATGATGACTGACGTAATTCCTAATAACGACAGAACAACAATAATAATAATAAATTCAGTCGAAAGAAAAAAATCTAATAAAATAAAAAATAAAAATACGATTAAGAACAATATAACATATATAGTAGAGAGTATTGAACAATCGGAAACTAAGGAGATAAAATCAAAAGTATTTAAAAATGTGACTATAAAAAATAGTTAAGAGCACATTCAACGGAAACAATTGAAATATGATTTGCACTAAAATAATGTCTAATTTAACAAATAAACTTTTTAGTGTTTTAATTCAATTTGATTTTGTTTCATTAACACTATATATTTATAGCAAAAAAATAATAATAATAAGTTTTATTAATGTATTTCAGTTAGCAATCTTTTTGTTTAGATACTCTAGTTCTGTTCATTGTATAGACAATTCTCTTAAAAAAATCATTTTCAATCATATAATCTATTATTTAATAAGATAAATTGAAAGCTTAACTTGGTGACATACCGCAATTTTCAATTCAATTAATATATTCTTTCTAGTATATTAACATTTTTTTTTATCCAATATCTCTTAACATATACAGTTTAATAACACGTACAATATTAGACTTAATTTAATCATTAAAAATATTAGATATTTTCAATGTCATTTCTTAGATTATTGATATTTATCGTGAATCAAAAGACTAATCAATTCATACTTGATCTTACATAAATCTATCGCTTTATTAATCTTAAATCTTTAAAAAATGTTTGTACTTACATCATTGTTGAATTTCATAATAAATATAAATATTTGAAAAAAAAACCTATGAATATTCTAATCTTAGTTATTTCTCTACTCGTGTATTTTACACTCGTTCTAGTAAGTATTTTTGTTGGACATCATGTGAATATGTAAACAGAATGATATTGAACCGTTCGTTTTTTTCTTTTATTTTCAAAAGATATTTGGTAAACTATTGTTTAGTTTACGTAGTATATGGTTAAGTAAACGAATAGAGAGAAAAGAAAAGAAGAAGAAAAAAAAAAAAAAAGAATGTTTTTTTCCATATCGTACACGTAATTGAACAACATACACGAGTGACCCTTAGCCAAGGTCAGTAAAAAGAAAGAGAAAAATATTGAAAATGCAATGTGGACATACGGCAGATATAAGTAAATGTGTACATAAGTTTCTTCTCTTTTTTTTTTGTTTTTTCTTTTTCGCTCTAATCATGACGATTGAATGATCACAAAATGATGACCTTGAATCATGACCGTTATGAAAATTACCAGACATTGAGTATTCTTCTTTTCTTCTCTTTTATTGATATGTGTGTAGAAGCGTAGGACAGAGCACTTGAGAAAAAAGACGAAAAAAAAAAAGAAATAAAAAAGATTACAGGGTTGAGGTCATTGCCATATTTTTGACGAATAATAATCTCATAAGTATAGATTCAACATGCACATATATATTATAAAAGAGCCAACAGCGTTGATCCACTCTTCCATATGCAAGTGTTCACCAACAAAAAACACAAAAAAAAGTAATTAAAAGTTCAAAAAACACCCACAAAATTATGTACACAGAGTAGGAAAGAAAAAGAGAAAGAAGGAGTTTAACCTGTGGGCATGATGTGAGATAAATTACAAAATGAGCCGAATGACATGAACTTCGGATCATATTTGATGGAATAGACTAATAAATCTTTGAATATATATATAATTCGATTAATGAGATATATGCATAAACCATTTCAATATATAATAAATGATTTATGAAAATAAACTATGAAAATTTGATGGGGTTTGATGCGGCGATATGTTAGAGTAAAGATCGAAATTTAAAAAATATCGAATTTTGTCTCAAAATGAGGTTTAATTATTACAAATTAGTCAATCAATATATATATGATCAATTTGTTGTTGTTATTGAATCTCTGATAACAGAAAAGGACTAACTGACTAACTGATTATAGTTAACAAATTTTTAAGGAATAGCAAGCAAGTAGGGAAAATGCTATTATCAAAAATAATTAGAAGAATGTAATATTTGGTTCAAATATCTATTTTTTTCTTTTGAATTTGCAAAATGGATTAATAAAATAATGTTCTTTTGGTTTATCAAATGATATTGGACTTTAACAATATAATAATTCTTAAAAATAGATTATAGATTTAATTATTTAAATTCTAGAACAATTCTAAATTAAAATTTTAAGCTCATCTATCTATTGAGTATAGGTCAACTTTTTGTTTTAAAGAGATTCAATTCAAATATTCTAAGATGACTACATTATCCGCTAGTTGACCTCTACTTAAATTGATGAAAATAAAATAGAAAGTTAGGAAAACTCAATCATGTGTTATTTTCACATAAATTATATAAAGTAATTATTCAATTTGTTGTTTTTTTTCGTTTAGTGATTGATTAGAACTATACATCTAAACACACTAATTATCCATATTTAATATAAACACATTTCGTTTCATTCATAATCTCAAGGGACAACAAACATAGAAACATTTTTTAAGAGTTTTTCTCAGTCTTCTGTAATCTCATCTGATGAATGGTCAATGCCTTGATCAAAAGTTATCATTCAATACGGCCGCACACCTTGATAAATTTGAAACAGATTACATTAGATGCTATTGTATGCAAAAGACGAATAATGTTTTGTTTAGAAAGAAGACTTTACTTCTCTATTTTATCTAAGAATGTATTGAACTGTGCTTTCTCGAAATTTATACTGTTTGATTAAACTATGCGAAAAGTACAAAAGAGAAATCGTCATCTTAGGAAAAAATTATGTTTTATATTATATTATAGGAAAAAGTAAATAAATATACTTTCTAATTTCAATCGACCAAGTGTCGATTAAAAATTTTGTTTTAATGCGAGATTACATAAATAAACATGTAATAAATATGACTATGCTATCAACTGTAGTAAATACAAAACACCTATGATCGGAGTAATTTATTAATTTTTTGAAGAAATAAGAGAAATACATACCATCCGAAATGAAAAAGAAAACTGTATAAGTGTATATAGTTTCTGCGTAGTTTTTATCAAAAATGTTTCTCCGTAGAGGGCATCGGAAACTGCGTATGATAGAAGCGAAATTTTATGCTCTTTAAGCGACCATTTAGTAGTTAAACGTTTGACTACTTATTTACGGTTACAGTCATCGGTGCATGCTTAGCTGGAGCCTTATGCGCTTTCATGCATGTAATTGGCTTACGATAGTGACGCACAATACGTCCGTGATTAGACATCTTGACCCATAATGGCAAGTGAGTCACACCTCTTGTGTGACTGACTGTTTATGGGCATATTCATATGGCGATCACCGTGCGAGTACAGTCCTTTTATATGAGGTTTAACGGGTTTATTTTTTTAATATAATACTAATAACAACTTCAGTATAAGTTTAATGTGCTGGCTCCTAATGATTACTGAATTTTAGGATTGACGGTCACTCTTGGAATTAAAGACACTTCTGAAAACAATTCGTAGCTCAGCCTATAAGCATATTTTGAACTTAAAAGTTTCCAAAACTGCTATAACTCTGCGTGAAACTGATAACTACACTTGCCATTTTCAGGATCGTATTTTTGCCACATTTCAAGTGTAGCAGACATTTAATGTAACCGTCAACATACTCTGGTCGTTACCGTAATTAAAAAAGTTATTTTTTATAATAATCTTTGTATATTTTGCATATACATAGTCTAAAATCGCTTGTTTTCTTCGAAGTATGTGCGTTTACTGAGATTTTCCATTTTCTCGTGAAGTATATAGGTTAGTATAGAGGTTCATGGATGGCTAAACTTTTTCCATGGCCATGGTGTGCTTATTTATTGTAGTATACCTGACACAAATATAATAATATGATTTTTCTACAATAAACAAGTATTGCTCTGACATATACTCGCATGTGTGTTACACGTAATCAATTCATGTATATCAAGCTCTCATTCAAATAATAATCAATTAATTTTTTATGACGTTCTATTTTCGTTCGTTTCTGGGTGTTTCCAACGGCGGTTCGTGTATGAATAAGCACTAAAAAAAAGAAGAAGTTCGTACTGAATACTTCAAGTGGTATGGGTCACGGTCAGGCGTGAGAGCGTCGAAAGCAAATGCACCCAAGGCTTAATATGCTCGAAAATGTTTCGTTTTTGTGTCAGATCGACCTTGCGCAGCTCTCTATATCTGGTAGAGCAACCTTTTCCGATAAAAGCTATAATTTGCAGTGGATCGCTACGTGCACTTTCTAGCTAAACTTAATTTTAGTCCAATACCTCTGATTTTATTAGAAAACTATACAGAAGCTTTATATGGAATTATATTTAGTAAAACAAAATATGTATCAACAAGAAATTGTACGAGGTCTACATTATAGTCGTTCTTTCCCCTAAGCAAAAGCTAACTGAAAAAGTATAAAATTCTACTATGGTATTTTCAAGAGGGAAAAAGCGGAGTTTAGGACTTCGAAGTCCCTTGAAGTCCCGAAGTCCCATGGAGTCCACTGAAACCCATGAAGTCTGCTAATTACAAGCAGATGAAAAATGTTGTAAGGAACCGAACATCGTTGAAGATTTCCAGAAAACCCTTTCAAAAACCCTCTTACATTCATTTTTGAAATCTTGCAAACCCTTAGGTTTGTTTAATTTTCACACACTATTTAATGGTGTATTTGAAAGTATCTGTTGTATGAAAAGATTGAGAAATTTTGGTTTTAAAAAAAGTTGAACTTTTAGACTTTAAAATTTAAATTTAAAAGGAAAAGAGATTTTTTGATAATTCTTCTTTTCAGAATGTCTCTAAAACATTTCTCTACATGATGCAATTATTGAAAAAATTTTCAACTTAAGAAGAATATCAGGAAAAAAGTTTTATTAGAAAAGGAGTTCCCAAAAATCATGGTTTTCTGAAAGTCCTACTTCCTGATGCCTTCAAAGCTTTTCAACATCACCACTAGAAAGGTCATGGTTTGAAACCTATGAACCTCATGTTTCATTAACTATGGTTTAGTGCTTCATTATGAAACCAGCTTCAACTTTTTGATCTAATACGCCTGTTGGGATTTTTCCGATATTCAATATACTCACATACTCAGCTTCTGCTTGGCAAAGCCTTGTTTCTGTATCTTATCGGAGTTCAAAACTTGGTATGGATTTCTGAACTTCATGGCACTTCACGAAGTCCGGGTCTCCCATGAAGTCCCGACGTCCTCAAGTCCACTTATTCTCCCTTGGTTATTTTACTAGTTCAGTTAATAAAGAATTATCTGATGAAATCGGCCCATGCTTGAATTTCATCGACTACAATCAAGGACTAAATGTAGAACGACGAGGGGAATATTTCTAAATGCTTACAAGGCCTTACAATCACCCTCAGAAAAAAATTGGTTGAATCAAATTTGATTTTCTACTCCATCTGATATATATTATAGATCCTATTTTTGGATCTTTCTCTCTCAGTTTCACAATTCCTCATGACTATCATTCGAAAGCTCTTTTTCTTTGCTATATCTCTGTATATCACATATACGGAAACAGTTGTTCAGAGACCGTGTTTAAAAATACTTAAGACTATGAAAAATGATCTCTCTCCTACGTACAAAAGCCTCGGATATTCTATGTCAACATTTCTCATCCGACCACTACAATAAATATATCATTCGGAAATATCTCATAACGTGGTAACTGATCGAAAAAGTAAAGGATTTCTAGTGTACCAAAAATGTTTTAAACTGAGAGATACAGATAACGTAGAAAGAATAACGTGTTATATAAACAAAACTAAAAGAAGCTCTTTCTTCTAAGTAGTGTACAAGTTGAGCTGTATAGTAAAAATAGCTTTTCAAGTTTTCAAACAGTATGCCAATACGTCTTTTTACCTGTGTTTGTATGTTGAAAAAGGTTGAACCGAACTCTCGTATTTGTAATCGCTGTCGTCATTCTTATACTAATTGGAAACGTAACAATCCTAAATTTGATCAAATGATAAAACAAATGGGTGGAGGCTTAAATTCGGATAAAGTGTCAAATGATGAACAAGTACGTCGTGCCGTTTTTTTTCTCCAAGCGGTTTTGCCATTTCTGTGTTTCTTCTGTTTACACTGTAAAAAGTGTAAGGTAAATTAACATTATCTTCGGTTAGTTTTGCATTATAACCTAAGCTAATACTACCCACTTTGTCTTTTTGGTAGTTTTATTCTTTGTATTAATGTTAATCTGCTCTATCGACACTTTTACTGTAAAATTCAGCCTGAAAGAACACCTTGCTTTAATGTTAATTCAAACTAAATTCTGTATAATTTTCGTTTAGTGTGAGCTCACATTAAAATATAGATATTAGCCTATATTGACATTGAAGATTGGTTTCTATTTACATTAGAGCGAAAATATGACACTCAGACACGTGTGAATTTACCTTTTGAGGAAAGTATACATGAACGATAAAATGAGTTTACATTATACTGGATTATCTTTTCTTCTCTGATTTCGGTAGTTTTCTCATACGTAGTAATGTTAATGTGCTCGATCGCCATTTACTTTTTAAAAGTCAGTATGGAAAAACGCCTTACTTTAATGTTAATTAAAGTGATTAATTTATCAAATAGATTATATTCAACCAATAATTAATGTGTATAATATTTATATTATTATGTTAAAAATTAGCGTTTTATAATTGACATTTTCTGTTGTGTGAGCTTTTTTTCTAACATAATCACACGTACATTGATGAATTTTTGTTTTTGTGGTACCAGGAACAGATATAAATTAAGTAGCTTTTTTGGAGCATTCAGTTCTATCAATAGCAGTCTGTACTATAATTTTGCAAAAATAGATAATTTACTCCAGCAGGCAATTATACCATATAAAAACTTCTTACAAGTGCGGCCGACTTTTGAGAAGGTTTTATGGGTGTTGATGCCACTAAGGATTTTCCTTCGAAAATAAATGACAAATTCTCTTCGCTATAGACAGCCAGATATTTTTTTATTCTAATTCTCAGTTTTTTTTGTATCATGTCATTGGTTTTTTAAACAAACTCGAAAAAAAAAATAAACATTGAACAATTATGAGCTTGATTTCAAAATTAAACAAATAAGGAAATAAATATATATAATGTGAACATACGCTACGGCCAGGCACATTCACACAAAACGAATACAAAATCTAGTGTGAATACATACAAGCAATAATTTTTTCTGTGAATTTTCTAAACATTGAGACAAAATGAATTTACACCGAGAAAGGTTTTGGAAGATAAATCAACCGTATGCTTTAATGTGAATTAACACGATAGAAAAGTTTTTAAAGAAAATGTATATATAACCTAATATTTAGTGTAAACTTATCATAGTGGAAAATTCACACGAAGGTGGTAGGCTGCCTCTAAGATCTAATGTGAACTTTTCTTACAATCTAGTGTGAATTAACACGATAAACATTTTTTTTAAAAGAATGTAAATGCAACCGAATATTTAGTGTAAACTTATCATAGCGGAAAATTCACACGAAGGTGGTAGGCTGCCCCTAAGATCTAATGTGAATTTTTTTAACAGTGTTGATTGTAGTCGATGAAATTCAGGCATGGGCCGGTTTCATTAGATAATCCTTTGTCTAGTATTGTAGAAAATGTTTTTCTTCTAGACCTACTTTCTCCTTCGAGTCAGCCACTCGCTCTCAGCTCAACCACTGCCTTGCAAGAACAACGATGGTCGTCAGAACTGTCGTAATACTAGCCTGCTGCTGCTTGTTGAGAATGTTCTTCAGAATGTAATGTGAACAAGAAAGATGATTATTTATTCTGTAGAAACAATTTGATACTGGCAATTCCTTTCCAGTCAAGGGATAAATGAATCAGAATGATGGGTGTCCTCTCAGTTCGTCCCAAATTGACTTCTCAATTCGTCCCACGAAGCTTTTTTTCTCAGTTCGTCCCAACTAATTCGTCCCAGAATTTTTTTCTCAGTTCGTCCCATCAATACTTCTCTCTCAGTTCGTCCCATATATTTTTTTCTCAATTCGTCCCAGATATTTATATTTGCGCCTAAAAATAAATAAAGTGTTGTACCTTCGTTTAGTCGACGGCGATGGTATTGTAGACAGTACAAGGTCCGTGTCCGTAGCAAAATACCATCGAACAGTTTAGACGACGGCGATGGGTATTGTACACAAGAATAGGTGCGCGTACGTGGCAAAATGTGTCGTGTTAGCCACTACTATCACAAATTTAAATCTAAATAAGTTAAACTGTTTTGTTCATCAAAATGTTAATTTTCACGTCTACTGAAAAAGACAAACCAGT
>CAJNOQ010003285.1:0-20765 GCA_905250885.1 Didymodactylos carnosus | reverse complement strand
AACTGTAAGTGAAAACTGTAAGTGAAAATAAAGAAAGAAATCGTGAGGAAAGAAGACTCGAAAGGATCTGAGAACGAGATATGGCTAGACCTCTACCTTCTAGAGTCGAGTGGAGGATCCTTACATACAGTTAGTATAAATTAGCATAAATGTTTCTAGGCTTCGCTGTATGCTTTTCAAAAAATCCTGCTTTTTCCAGGTTAAATCTATTTTTCTCAGGCTAAGAGCACTTTTAAGAAAACGTAAGGTCATATTCGAAATCAGTGCGTCAAGTTACATCGAATCATGTATAATACAATAAGTTTTGGATCGAAAAAGTATCCATAGAAATATTTTCCCATGAACCAATAAGGTCGATTTTTCGAAAAAATCGATTTTATTTTGAAAACGTTTATTTTTTCTTTAAAAGCATCCGAGATGAGGAAGCAATGGTAATTATTGATGAAAAATAATTTGAGCATAAAGTTCTGATATCCGCCGGCTATTAGAAAAATGCCCAGTGTGCCTTCTTCCGTCAGAAATCTGTCTCAATAACTTTACTTCACTTCGTTCACGACATATCGTATTTAATACTGCAAACATTTTTTCCTTAGAACTCCGATTCATCTTAAAATGGTGGAAATAGATCTGAGAACGATGTAACATAAGCGAATTTTCGATATTTCTAATTGAAATTTTTCTAAGATTATTATGAGTCAAATACTCAAAATGTTTTTCACAAAAACTATAGTCTAAAATCAAAATTCGGCTCTGTTATATCATTTCTATGACTTGTAGCTTCATTCCGCAACGCCTTCGAGCTTTTTAGCACTTAAAAGGGACTCCATGAGAAGAACGCGAATGCTGTCGAGAAAATCGAGAAAAATAAAACAAATTTTAAATACGATTTTCAAATTCTATATAGAAAGTTACCTTTAAATCTAAGTTTTTAGCTCTGAAAACTATTTCTTCATTGGGAAAAAATTTTTTTAGAAAATGTACCAACGAATTTTCTCCAAAACTTGAAGAATTCCGTATATCTTGTTCTTTTAATTGTAGCGACATTAGTTTTCGTTGTGAAAAAAAATTGAACAAAGTACCATTAGAAAAAGAAAAGAAGCTTATTTTTTCCAGTAAAACAATTATTCTGACAGCAAATTCCATTGGCAAAAAATCTAAAATGCACTAATAGTACATTAAGTATAAACTTTGGAATAGACGAAAAAACGATCTAAAACATTTTATTTTTCGAATATTGTATCGATTTTCTCGACGCGCTCGAAAATTATTCCTCAATTTGACGAAAAAATCTTTTAAACGATATTCGTGAGACAACTCTCTTTTGAGATATGGTAGAGCTCAGTATACGGAACAAACTTCATGGATCTTAGTTAACTAATATGGCGTCTGATCAAAGCACATGAGGAAGACGTCTCATGTTAATGAGAAATGTTTGCACTGCAAATTAGTATCATCGAAATCCTTTTTGATGCTGACAATCTTTCAAAAAAAAGAATTCAGTTGCTTAGGCAACTTCTTTCAAAAATCTTTGATATTGATAAAAACAGTATGAACTCTAAGAGTAGGCACTGTAGTTATTCGGCTATGCACTTAGTTTAATATCGACTTTTTATAGAAAAATATGCATTTCTAACATTTGATGAACCAATATAGTACAAGTGATATTTTTTCTGTCTTATTTAAGATATAGAGATGATATGGATGGGCTTCGAGAATATAGACAATGTTATTGCATTGCTACTATTTTCATTTGTATTGTATTATATTTCTGGTTAAAAACACCATCAACAACAAATGTCAAAAATATTAATCATAGTCGTAATTATGGTCCATCATTATTCTCAATACCACGCCGTTGCCGCTAGACAATTTTGAACTTACTATTCCATCATTTTCTTCTCTGTTATCAATGAATTGGGCTGTTTTCGTATTTATAATGATAAATAGAAACTTAAAACAATTCCAATAAATACTCTGTTGTTTAATATGCACAAAACTAAGAAAGAAAAATGATACAGACATAGCGTTGTCACATAAAAAGATTTTGTCGAATTGAACATTCTCATTGAGTAATAAACGGTGAGATTCACTTTTTAAAATTATAATATCTATAATTCTAAATGCGTCTATGATAGTATACATTGGATTAAAGATTAACAGCTGTTATTTTATTATATTTTATAATAGCTAATAAAATGTCATAGTATCTATTTTCTTAAAATAATACGATATATTTTCCCACATGCACATCGTCCATAGTGAGTGTTTCTACAATGTCAGGAAAACAAAAAAAGTTATTTCATTAGTCTCTCTTCTTTTCTGTGAACGTATTCGGGTGTGTAATGAACATGTTTAGCCTTCAAATGTAATATAATCTCACATTTTTCTCTACTATTAATGTTCGATGCTACAATTCTTTCTACTTTTTTTGAGAATAAACTTGAATTTCTATATTCAAACGTTGAAGCAAGTTCACAAAAATATTTAATCAGATATATTTTTTGTGAATTACTAAAGAAAACATTCAATTTTTTAATAATCGCGCAAACTATTAAGTTTTAATAAATACATGTTCTACATACTACGAGGATGCGTTTATGTATATAAAAAAATAACCAATTCGCTGCAAATAAACCGAAACACATACACACATACAGAAGAAGAGAATTGTTTTATGGACGGAGATTAATTTTAGGAATCAGAAAAGATATAAAATTAAAAGAAAAATTGAACAACTATCTACATTTTAAGTCACTGCATTAAACACAAGAAACGGAAAAGACAAGAACATTTCATGATCGAATATTGTTAATTGGAGCGTGACGTTCAACAACAATATTGTTACCACTACCACTTGATGGATGACGAGACGAATAATTCTGGCGTTTTCGAGACGCAATATAACGATTTTCATTAGTACCAGCACTACTAGTACGCTAAACAAAAAACAAAAAATAAAATAGACATTGGTAGATTTTAAACCAATAGACAAAATTCAATTTCACCTTATTTTTTCCTACTTTTTGTTCATGTTGTTGTCTATGTGGTTCGCCAGTTCTATAAATTGTACTCGGTAAAAATTCTTTATAAACATGTGTGGGAAATGAATGGTATGGTCTATGGTGACTACTATTTAAACTTGTATCTCGTTCATCTGTTGTGGTTGTGATACACGGTTGTTCATCAGATGAATATTGTCTAACAGTACTATTATCTGTTAATAATTCATTGGATGTTGTTCGTTTTACCTGATCTATCACACTACTATTATTATTGATATTTTGTTGTTGTTGTTCACCATCGCACGTATTTTTCAAAAATACGCTCATAGCCTCTAAATTTAATGCGCAAACACCTCTCATAAAAGCTTTTTTCATTGTTTCATCTTGAGTATCTCGATCTTGTTTTAAACGAGCAATTTCATCATTTGCTTGTACCAATTGTAATTCTAATTGTGTACATTTTAATTCATAATCATTACCTGAATAAAAAAAACAGAAGAGATCTCAAAAATTTTTGAAATTATCAACAATTAGAGTATTACCTATTTCCAAACAAATATCTTTTGCTTTTTTTTCACATGCTGTCTCAAAACGCTGTTTCCATTGTCGTTCAGTCATTTGTTTCCATTTTAACATTGCTTGACGTTTTAATTTTTGTTCATAGTAACGTTTAGCTAATTGTTCAGTGAATATTTGACGACGTTTATCAGCATATGTCGTACGCCATTCATAATATCGACGATAGCCCACAGTTTTTGAATAAAGTAAATTGAGAGCTTTATTTAAATTTGTTTGAGCTTGATCTTTTTGTTCAATGGTTAATTCATATTTTGTTAACATATCTTTCATTAATTTAATATCTTGATTTAAACGTATATATTCTTTTGCTTGTCTAAACAATAGGAACAAAAGTAAACAAGTACAATGAACAATACCTCAATGTCTTATAACTATCTACTTTTGTTTTTCACGAAGTGTAGTCTGTTGTGCTTCTTCCAAAAATTGTAAACGTAACTTTTCAATTTCGTTCTAAAAGAATATTATATTATAACATTTTTTAAGCTAAGGGCATTTTAGATGAGCGTTTTTATTCCTACCGTTAAACTTTTTTTAAAATCAAGATACCAATGATCCATTTTTTCTGTTAATGGTTTTGTTTCCATATCCACTGCAATTAATTCGGAGTATCTAGCAAGATGTTGATCAATACTATTACCACATCCTCCAATATGAATTTTTTCATCGTTTTCCTTCTGCTGTTGCTGCCGTTTTTGTTGGTCTGTCATGGAAATAGCAGATGTGGCTGCCATTGAAGAAAGCAAAGAATTTAACGGACCATCACGTACTAAAATTGGAAAATAAAAACAATTGAAAAGTTTAGCTATTAGCTAAAATTTACTTCTACTATTTTCTAATGTGTGTTGTTGTGTCGGACTATTCAAATCAATCAAATCAATATTAGTTTTTTCAACTAAAAACCGCAAAATGTATTTAAAAATGATTAGTGAAATAAAAGTAAACCTAAAATCTACTTCTCGATGTCGGTGTTCGACGACCATTAACAGCAGACGGTATTTCGTTCGTATTTGTTAAATCATCAGGATAAGAAGTTGGTATCAATACGGCACGCAATAAAATATCATCATATTCGTTCTGAACAAATAAACTACACTATCATATGGAGTAATATTTGAGTAACGATAAATGTTTTACAGTATTATTAAGAGAAGAGATTCGGAAATCTGATATTCATATGATCAAATAGCTAAAATGTGCACCTGTAATCGAGATGAGACTGCTGAACCAGGTGAATCTGGTGGTAAATGTGGCGGTGGACATAACGTATCTGAACACGCCGACATTCTGACAGCACATGTTGTGGACAAAGACCAAATCAAAATATATTTGCAAAATGTTTTAGTCAACTGCTCGGTTATCTAAAATACTAGGAGAAATTGTAAAAAACCTAAAGCTTAGATAAATCATCTTTTTCTTAAGTGTAACAGAACAAAAACCAACAACATCACATGTCGACGTTCAACAACAACTATTTTTATTGCACAAAAAAATATATAAAAAGAGATTGTTCGATTTTTATGGATCTTCAGGTGGTGGTGGTTGTTCTTGCTGTGTATCGTATGAATGTAAATTATGTAAGAGTTTTTTTTCAATTTTATTTAATGCACGAAGTGTCAACACTACTGTAGTGTGTTTAAGAATACTGTAAACATTGAGACCTAAAAAAAAAATAGACTAGAATGTTTGAAAAAACAACAGCATAAACTTCCTACCATAAACAGGCATAAGAGTAAAACCTTCAGTTTTTGCACTTGCAAACATGATATTATGAGGCATTACATCGGTGCTAAAATAATAATAATAAATGCAGAGATCGATGTCTCTACTTTATTTAAACAACATACTCATCAACAAACAAAATCGATGGTCCCCAAAAACGGTCTTCACTTAATTCTTGAAGGTACTTGAAAACAATAAGAAAACTGCTGTTTTTCATATTGAAAATATTCGATTATAACATATACATACCGAAGGTTCATGAGTGGGTAAATCCAGTGAGTCGACAAAATGAATATCATTCTTGAAAAAGAAAAAATTTAAATATACTAGTTTGGCCTATTATCACTCACTTACTTGATGTAGTTTTACAGTGAGTGCTGTACAAAGTCCCATCACACGTTGATGCCGTGGCAAGACATAGAAAAATGATGTTGGCCCTTTAGGACCATGCGGAATATAACCTAAGTCAAAGAATCAATATAGTTTTGTTGACATTTGAAAGAGTCAAATATATTTACCTCCTTTCCAAGTTGGAGACCATCTATTTTTTGCTCGCGCTTTTCCCGTTCCCTTTTGAGGCCATGGTTTTTTTCTCATTGAAGGATATTCATGTAACATAGGTGTATAAGTCCAATCCTAAACATAGAAAAGTGAACACAATGTTTAAACAATGTGTTTACAACACTTGAATATCATTTTTAATATAATATCTTACGATTTTCTTGTATGTTTTCTGCCATTCAACGTTATCATGTAATATATCTAATCTTTGAAAAATGAGGAAACTACACATTATAGAAATATCGAAAAAACTTATACATTTCTCCCTTACCTTGGTGGAACATGCCAAATCGATGGATGTAAATCAAGAATGCCCAGTTTTTCATCTTTTTTTTGCCCAAGAGTTTCAAGCCATGCTTGTAATGGTGGATATTTTGGATGAGGATATTCTAATTGTCTACTAACAATCACGGGTAGTTGTGGAAATGGAGTATTAGCTGATGATGAGTCAGAGACCGCTAAAATGAAATGACAATCCAAGTCAGTAGCGCACAGAACTGGAAAGAACAGACCAAAAGCGAAACACAAATGACATTTACACAAATAATGAAGTCGAGAGAGATGGTCGGTTCTCAATAAGAACTGGAAGCGCGGTTCTCTTATTTTCAGTTCGTCATCGGGAATCGGAACCGCACTACTGGTTCTGACAATGGAACCGGAACTGTAGTTCTCTAGATGGTTCCTTTTTCCGGAACTGAGGCCTTTTTAACCACAGATAGTACAGTTTTATTTAAAGAAAGTTATGTTTAGCGTTCATCAGATACACTTGGGGGCAACTTCTTTTACGTGAGATAGAATGTCTTGCCTTTCTTTTAACAGAATGAGAACACACTCTTGACAAAGCTACAAAAAGATATATTTGCCTGTCAGCATTTAAAGAATCCTTCGTTTATTATAAAATTAATTTTATTTCGTTGAATTACTACTGCCTGAAAAATTCTTTTCCGGTTCTACCTCGAGAACCGCACGTACCTAAAGTCGAGTCCACGAATTTAGATTTGTGAGGCAAACGTAAATGTGTACGAGTTCCAATTTCTCATTCTATGCAATATATGAAGCTTGTGTTTGCCTCTTTCGCATTGCTCATATCTCTTGGGCAAACCAAGAGCTTGTTTTCTCTGTGCATGAATCTAGAGTGAATCGATTTTGAGTATGATAATACTGTGCATTGAATACAGCACAGAAAAACTGGGCATATGTATAACACACTCCTTTACTACATAACAGCAAAAAGGTAGTACTTACGAGATATCGGAGGCCTTGTAGAGGATGCTGTTTCAAAACTACGTTGAAAAAATCGAAGCAACAAACAAGCGTGGTTCTAAAACGAAATATCAACAATATTGATTGATATTTTTCTATTTTTCTAAATGACTGAAAACAGACCTTTGGAGATAGAACGATGGAACAACGAATTGCCATAATCACAAATATATGTACGAATCAGATCAACTGATTCTGTGAACCTATAACCAGTTCAAAAAATATTGAAACTTCGTAACAGAACCAAACAATTAATAAATATTTATTTCTACATTATATAACCATTGATCGATGAAGTCTCAAGGTAGAGCGATGTTGCTAAATAGTTGAAAATTCTCTGAATCGATGCAATATTTTTTTTAAAATTTTTATCCTTTCTTACAAAAACATGACTGATACTTAGTATGTGCTTCGTCCGTTTAGAGTAGTGTTGATGGACGCTCTAGTTGTCTGAGTAAGACTATCTGAGAAAATCAGTGCGGTTAAGTCATCGTTGAGATCACAGAGAATGACTGTTCGTTTTGTTGTACTATGCAACATTCGGTTTTTAAAAAAATAGAGAGAACGAGAAATGCTTGTTAGAAAGACCTCCTAAACGGTAAGCCTTTAAGTCTTAAACTGTCTTGTTATTGATAATTGCCGAGATGAGATAATACAAGATAGGCAGATGCAGGAACACCCAGAGCCATAGATAGAAGGAGCAAAGGAAAAATATAGCTTGTTCCTAACCGCAATAAAAATTGATTGGTTGAAATGTCGGCAAGAGAAGTCATTATAATCTGACTTATGTAGAGGCCAGCCGTTGGCAAGTTATTAAATAGAAAGCATCTTAAAATAAGAGTTTGTTGTGGAATTTTTCAACAATTAATAAAATTTAAATTTAAAAATTTCTTTTTTTCGTTAACGTTGCTAGGTTTCACAGACAGAGTTTTGGCTAAGTGTTATCTGTCATCCAATCATCGAACAGCAAAATAAAGCAAAATTTGCGATAGATGGTAACATCGTTAAATTGCAGATGTATTTCAAGAAAGTCTTATACAGTGTCTTTTTTGTAGTATTTGCTGCCTAACGTTTGAAGATCAGCGTCCTGTTTGAATCATTATGAAAGGCATTCGATATACAAACTAGTTGTGTGATTCCATTATACCAAATCTCTCTTCGTCGTAAATACTTTATACTTCTACAGTTTTTCAAAATATATCATCGTCTAAGTCCTGTTTGTCTCTTTTGTACTATTCATCGTTCTCACTACTTATCCTTACGCCTTCATCACTCTAAATATATTCGCATTCCATCTTCTGCTGATGGTTTTCCTCCGCAAACGGTACAGTCTTATTTTTTTTATTCAACTATTACTAATTGGAATAATCTCCTAGAGTCAGTTATTCGTCTTTCTTCTTTAATGGCTTTCAAAACAGCTTTACTTCAGCATCTCTGCCAGTGAAACGTGTGTCAGTTAAAAAAGTTATGTTAGTTTTTTTCTTTCTGCTTTTTACCTCATTTATATTTGTTCTTTTTTGCTTGTTTTTAAAAAAAGTTTTTGTACTACTTCTGGTTCTAACCTTAGTTGTCTTCTTTATTTTGTTATTTTTTATTACTCTTTGTGTGTTGTTTGGCTTGAGTCATTATATTACAGCTCGGGGGCCTTTGATGACTCCCACTTTTCATGAATAAAACAGTCTTAGTCTTAGTCTTAGACTTACGTTTTCCAGACATTAGTTTATAGCCTTTCTAATTTACTCATAATATTTAGGAGAAAAATGAGCGCTATTGCCGTTTTTCTACTAGGTAAAAGCCAGATGTCATTTTTCAACGAATAATACGGCAGTTACGTTACCTTTAATTACGTCAACTTCATCATCCACCAAACCGACCCTTAACAACAGATAGTATTAATATTACTGAACATCCATTCTCAAAACAAAATATACACTTTCAGTTGACAACCGCGTAAAATCAATATAAAATTTGTTGTTGTGTGGAGTAATCTCTCATTATTATCGTTCACAAACAAAAGTGAGACATTATAAGATGCATTCAGCAATAAAATGGTATGTTCAAATTTTTCAGCTGTACCGAGAAATTCTTAAAACATACTTCCTGCAACTATGCACTCCTAGGTTCGGTATGCCTGCCTGTTTAAAGACAGACAAGCATCGAGAGAAGTGCACGCGAACTATGGATAACGACGGGAACATTTAGTCAAAAAATGAAAGTTTTCATTTCTTGATTTCAGATAGTTGACGATATGACAAAAAAAAATTTGGGGTTCGAGTCATATCGTACTAAAAAAACTCAAGTAATAAAACTGGCCATAAATCACCATAGTTGATATAATTCGGTCCTTTTGCACATGTTAAACATTTTTTGCAAAAATTTAGCAAGAATTTTATCAAACATGGTGACTTCATAGCCGTTTTAACAAGAAAAGTTCCGGAGTCCAAAAATTTGGGGAAAGTATCTCTCAGCTACCTTTGACCGGAATTTTTTCATACCCATTATCGTTTTGTTGAAATAGACATTTCACGGTATGGTGAGTCGAACTGAACTAAAAATAATCATTTTTAACAAGAAAAAATCAAATATTCTCATCGTCTGCCAATATTTCTTTTTGTAATGGAAAAGATAGAGGCGATGTGAGATTTACTCTGAGATATAATTTCAGATCATTTTACGTTCTTTTGAAAATATCATTAATCAATTGTGTATATATATAATTCGTCGATATGCGTCCGAAGATGGCCATCTTTACCTGACAGTATTAGCAAATCAATTATGCGAACTAATACTGTTGAAGTAAGATGAAACATTGAACTTATGTTTTAACGTTACATTTCAATTACAGATCTTTTTGTTGTTCTGAGTTTATTAGATGTAGTAGCGTTACACAAACGGCAAACTCACTTCCATCACTAAAATTTGATTGTATGATAGTATATTGCTTACTTGTACTCCTAATAATAATTGAAAATATACAATTTTTGAAAAAATTGAAATAAACTTATCAGGTTTCATCTGTTTGAATATCTGCATTCTTATGAACTCATTCTGAATAATCATAATTATAAGATAATAGCAGAGCAGTATAATATTCACTTACCTTGTTTAAGTATCACAGGAAGAGTGAGAGTGTATCAATCCCATCTTGATCTATTGAACTGTCATTGTAAAAATTTTCGATCCTATTTATACCCATTTTTCGTTCTGTAAACAATTTGATTAAAAGGGCGCGTTCATTCGTTAAAGAGAAAAAATTAATGTTTACTAAGATTAACGTTTGTCTTGATTGGATACGATCAGTATATACTTTCTTTCTTCTTGTCTCTGTATCGCGGTTAACAAACATAATATGTTGACATAATTTAACATATACGTACATTGTATTGCGTATAAATGACACGCGTTTGAGAATGAAATACATGTATAGGGGTGCGGCCAAGGACCGGTACCAATGTAAACAATTAAACTTTCGTAATTAGTTTGCCAATTAAATGATTGTTAAACAATATTGATATTTAACACGACAAAACGCATATCCTGTACGAAATATTTGTCCACTATATTGACTGACGCCTTTTGATTAATTATTCAGTTTTTGTTTTAGAATAAAATGAGATTACAACAATCTATTGAAATAAAAAAACAAGAGAAAATAAAATACATCGAAATGCTATTGAACGAATGAAGCGTCTGAGAATAAAATTCTCGGAATAATTGAATTTATTGAATAAACGTAAAAGTATGTTGGTGTTTCATGCGAGAAAATATTTCGACTATCGAAGTGAATGCTGGTTGACTTTAAAATCTAATTTTGGTAGTATTCAAACACTTTTATTTGATTCCATAGCTATCCAATTTGACTTAGACCATTTCTGAGACTTTTACCGTTGGAAAAAGAATAAGTTAAGTGTTATAAAAAATGAAGCTCCAAGTAAAACTGATTGTAGCATACTTTTTGTTTTAGAAAAACATAGTCCTTAAAAAATATCATCTACGAGCTTGCTAACGGTTACTTTAATTAGCCAATGTCGATGGATAAGTGTGACTAAAAAAAGACGTCATAGACTTACGTTTTCTATTTCTTTGATAAAAAACGAGGTCTGAAAGGTATTCCCAAGCAAATGAAAACTTTTGGTCTGCGGGTGTACCGTCCAGCTTTTTCCGACTACTGTTCGACTAGTCGAAATTCTTTGTCAACCAGTTGAAAACTAGTCAGGTTGGACCAATTGTGACAGGTTATCGACTAGTCTATCCATCGGAAAATGGCACTCCGATTAATTGATTTTGGCTTCTAACGGGCGTTGAAAACTTAAAGTCGACTAATTGATTTACTTGCATGGGTTAAGCTGATAATCGCAACATAGATTTGGATGGACGAATATCTTTGAATTGATGTAACAATCAAGTCTTCATCTACCTATTTGATTTTTTAAGAAAAGTGAAAAAGACGGCAGAAAAAACGTTCAAGTGTTATATACAGTAAAAAACGTGTTCTTCAAGCTTTTAGAGAGTATGAAAAACAAATGAACGTGAACTCTTTATGAGAACTGCTGGTTTCCAGTTCTTCATGAGCTCTTTCCGTTTCCAAAAAACTTGTATCAGTCTTCTGAACATCAAAGACCCTCAGATGAGTTTTCCAAAAGCTCAAGATTTTGTTCTGAGCTTTTCAGAATCTCAAAACCAGTTCCTTACATGAAATTAATGAAGAACAGATTTTTTCCACAATGCGCTTGCACAGGAAGCGGAAACATCAGCACGATGAAAGTTAAGTAAACGAAATTTTTGTCGCTGGGAAAGGCTAATACCAAGAGAGATCAGTGTAAGTACTGGTTTGTCATAGTTTTGAAACAAAAGTACGAACTAGCAATCAATATGGAAATCAAATGTGTTTATTTTTATATGGAACATGTTTCAACAACTTGAATTATTTACAAAAAGTCTCGGTCAGACATGTGGTACGGATGAAAGTGCGTGCTTTGGACACATCTTGGTAAGTTAAGCTAAATGGTACATCTGATTAACAGTTTTCAAAGTCGAGAAAAAGAATAAATTTCGATAGTTAGGTATTCAGGTATTTATTCAGTTATGAATTAATCTTTGGTGTATAGTGAATCACACATCATGCTATATGCAGCGTATAGCCATTTTAATTACATCTGCACTATCACACTGATACATTTTATCGAATCCACATCGTTGAACTTAACATAAATATTAGTCAAGAATGAGAATGTTGAAACGAATATTTAATACAAATGTTTTATAGTAACGTTAGTTGGAATTGTAGCGAGTAATGAGAAAGATATATGATAACGGCAACAGTGTCTCGTCATCTATTTATACCTTTTACGTTGAGTTTTTGGAATCCCATTATTACATTGTTAAGCTCAGTTTCAAAATATACGTAATGCGTTCAAAAAGTTTCTGAATTTTATTTTACAAAAACGAAAAGCGTTGTAATGCAGGGCTTGTTACCAGTTTGTAGTTCATACAGTCCTTAATCTGTAGACATTACGAGCTCTAGTTGATTAGACATTTATGTGTTATAACAACAACTTTTTTTAGATCACATTGTAACTAGTGGTTCAGATTAAACAGGACACTGAGTATTTTGTCCATAACTTTTTTTTCTTTCGTTTCCAAGAAACAAAATAAATAAATATAAATTAAGGATTGTATGAACTACAAAGTGGTACCAAGCCCCGTATTACAACACTTTTCGTTTTTGTAAAATAAAACCAGTCCGGGATCTTTTTGAACGCACTACGTATATCTTAATTTCATATTCAGCTGTATACTTGTAAACATGATCTATACATAACTCCATGCATAGTTCGTAAGCAACCATTTGTCCCAAATTGATTGTCAGTTCGTACTTTTGCTTCAAAACTATGACAAATCAGTACTCGTGCTGAGCTTTTTTAGCGCTGAAAATTTCGTGCTTAACTTTCCTTGTGCTGAAGTTTCACCCTTTCAGTTGCACAAGTCGATAATACAATGATTATCGATCTTCTGATTTGTTTGAATAATAAGAATTGTTTGAAGTGCTTTTATTTTCTGGAAAAAAAGAGTATTGCACTCAGCAATTTCAGGCTTTATTTTGTCGTCTAAAAATTTAGGATGGCTGTCTATGCACGATGTCGTGAGACTCCTTGAACAATAAACCTTTTTGAACATAGAGAACCGATATCGAATATTACATGGATATTTAACCAATTTATTTCAAAACTAAGTAATGTCTTGAAGTTTCCTCACATAAGTTAGTAAAACACAGCATTTTTCAGATTCATTTGATGCTTTAAACAGCATTACAATAATTTGTGCTCTAGATTAAGTATACATATCGTTTGGTTTATAACTATTTGCATTCTATACGTTGTATCGTTAGTTCGACGGCCATCGTGATGTGATCTTCTCAGAGACATCAGAAATATAGACAATTTTTTGGTGTTCTTATTTAGAATTTTCAGTATAGGGTGTGATATGTTTGAACTTATCAAGTTTTGTTTTCTTATAGCACCGAAATATGAATCAATAACTGATTCTGATTAAACGAAATTTTTGAAAGGGAAGTTGAACAAAAGTACCATGTTAGAGCATACTTGTGTAATGTGGCTGATTTTTACGGAATGCATCATGATATATAAAAATATTTACGATCTGAACCTACCCTGATATAAAAATTTTCTCAGATCGTGTGTAATTGTCATCATAGAACGTGATTTATTTAATTCTAACAGTAAAAAAGAACAAAGATATATAAAATTATATTTCATATTTAAAATGTCGTAGTAATAGAATATAGTTCAGAGTTTAACTATTGTCGTTGCTGTTCTAATGTTCTAAATTAGCCCAAGAAGAAATCAATATCTCGTCCTGTTCCACAGATCGTAAGCCTTTATCCTATCTAGCCCTATATGCTATAAGATTCAGTGAACATCAAGTTTTCTTGCATCGAAAATCGTTGTTTTTGAGTTCGAATAATTTGAAAATAGTCTTCTCGCTAGGGGAAAATATTATCAGAAATTTTTTTTCTGTTGATAAAAAAAATGCATGAGGAACTTCGAACGACATTTTTTGACAGGAGAAAAATCTTCTCCAAAAATGCTTGAGAATTACATCATTCGATACACTTTACTCCGCTGAATCCAAATACCACCTTCTTTTTTATAAAAGTGTTTTGAGTTGAGAAAAACTGATTTTATCTCACATTTTACTTTTTCCACCAATTAAAACCGGAAAAAAGTTTATTTTCGATTTGCGATTAAATATCCGCCTGAACGTCCACTATGTGGAGTAGGACAGGACAAGGTTGATCTGCTTATGTTTATTAAGCACCGTTGTTCGCTTAAAGAAAAGCAGAATCTGATGTTTAACATGCTCTAATACGCTTTCGTATTTGCACACACTTGACTACTTGGTGAAATTTCCAGCATCTATGTTTGAGTGGATATTCCGACTCCAAAAGGTTCCTGCTTGAAAAAAAAATAGTCAGTATAAATAGCTAATCTGAAATTATTATATTCAATAATTAGGTGTCAGATATTTTACTCACGAATGAATATCTTTTAGTTATTGTTCCGAGCATTCTTGGCAACGTTGTCGACGTCTTGCAGTGAATAAAAATGTCATATTCTATTCTATAACACAAATCGAACACAGTGGTACTATAAGAAGCCGAAAGAAACCTCGACGAACAAAAAGTAATCGGTGGGTCAAAAAGAATTATAATCTTAGTATTTTCTCAAGTTTTCTCCTCTTTCTTAGGGTTGATCAAACTTATACTTTTACCAAAAGACTATCTCTTCAATTCTCAACGAAAAATTGTATTGCCTATTTTATTGCAAAATCCGAAGAAAAAATGACACGAGAATTTGTGCCAAGTATTAAAATAGATGAAAAATAAGCTAAAAACCAGTTTCTTTATTTTATTAGCTAAACGTTTGTGGGAGAAAATGGCTGATGTAGCAATCGTGTAGGCCTTGAAAAGACACCTATAATTAGAATAGAAGGGTGTAAAAATTTTGTTATTTTTTTCCAAATTTTCAAAAATTATAGAATATTTTATCAGTAAGTCGTGGCTTACGATAAAAGAAGTATAGTTTACTCAAATTATTTCATCCTTTCAGATTGAATACTTTTTATTTTGAAAACAAATGAGTAGTCTATATTGTCGGATTATTAAGATTTGAGAAAACGCTCATCTGTTATGATGCCCAAAAAAGTCTAAAATTTTTGCTGTTATCGCCCGATTTCAAAGAGGTCAAACTTTTCATCGAATATTTTGATTCAAATTGATTTAAAAATTAAGCTGTTTGAGAAAAACCTGTTATTTTGTTTTTGTCCATTTTGATACTTGGCACAAATTTTCATGTCATTTTTTACCTTGGAATCTCGTAATAAAACAGTCAAAAACAAGAACAAGAAGTCGAAAAAGCCGTCGTTCAACAATAGCACTAGTGAGATGAGTAATTCCGATAATGAGACAGCATTTAAAAATGATCAACTATCAGAAAAACGAATTTAACTTGCTCGACAATTGTTATCCCAACATGCCGTAAATAATTAACTATACATGCTACCGTTGACGACAAGTCTGTTTCATTATGCAAAAAAACAAAATGCTGAGAAAAAACTGGACGGATGAAACAACGCGTTTCGTAACACGTTCTGCTTTTATGGTGTATTGTGATGTAGCAAAAAAACCCGCTTCTCTGTCCTAAAAATATATTTTCAGGCGTCATTAGAAAACACGAAGACTTATTAATTTTCTAAATATGAAAATTTAAAGATATTTTCTAATTTTAGTTTTTGTGATCATGAAAGCATCACTCCAGTTTTACTATTTTATCTCATTATTAAAAATGAATCTGAATATTTGTCAAATCATTATTTAATGATGATGATTATTAAAAAAAAATTGTTCTATTATCCTATTAAATTTAATAGTGCTAAAGTAATATCAAAGTATGCATAACTGTCTAGTGACGAATAATAATAAGGATGAAATATTGAATTTAAATAAAATTTATCTATATTTGGTTGCCATTATCTCTGCGTGCTGACAAACGATAAGTATAATTCATTGATTAATGAACCTACTAAAATAGATTTGGTAATATGCTTTCAATGGTCACTCTTATTTTATCAATTAACGTGTGTTGTATGTTAAAATGATCAATCGTTTGAATTTTTAGCGATAATAATGATTAATCAACATTTTAAATACAAGCAATTTCTGAATTACCTAAAAAAATTTAGCAGAACGATTAATAATATCCTATTAAACTTAAAAGATAATGGATGAATGTTGATTATCTTTATAAACTTATATGTTTATGTAATGCACTAGTGGAAGTGTTATGTTAGAAAGATAACTCTGAATACTTATTGATCTTCCCATAGATCTAAAATCGAACGTTTTAATTTTGTGAAATATCCTCTTTAAATTAAAACTTATTTTTCCCCAGAACATTCGATTCTGATAAAACTTTTACAAAATGTGTATCCTACTCTAACGGACAACACGTTGTCAGAGTTGTCTTTAAAACAAGGATCTAAAAGTAGATGTTTGTATGGCAAAGATTTGTTCTTGAATTCAAGTGATACTGACTTTCGGGTGATCTCCAAATGAGACAAGATATGACGTTGCAACTTAACAAAACCGAATGTTTAAAATTTTTATAGTTCATTTTTCTCAAAAACTTTATTTAAGAAGCTGAAGAAAATTCGGATTTAATTTGCCTCAAAAATTAATTGGTAAAGAAGAAATCCGGCCGTGTTACATCATTATCAGCGCTTTTAGCTTTAAAGCGTCTCCGAGCTTTTAGCATTTAATTTGCTGGAGAAATTTTTTAAACGAAATTCGTGTGACAAGTCTGTTTTGAGATATGGTAGAGCTCAGTATACGGAACAAACTTTAAGGATCTTAGTTAACTAACATGGCTTCTGATCAGAGCACATGAGGGAGACGTCTCATGTTAATGAGAAATGTTTGCACTGCAAATTAGTATCATCGAAATCCTTTTTGATGCTGACAATCTTTCAAAAAAAGAATTCAGTTGCTTAGGCAACTTCTTTAAAACGTTCAAAAATCTTTAATATTGACAAAAATATCATGAACTGTAAGAGTAGACACTATAGATTATTCGACGATGTACTTTCACAAGTATACAAGTTTTCAAAAGACTTTCCTAGAAACCATAAGAGCCAGGATTGTACAAACTCAATCAATTCCTCGTATATTGCTTGAATCAAATATTTATATTTGTAAGTTTAACTTTAATTGTAATTCTGTAACTGACGCGGAGAAACAAAGTACAAAAAAATACAGAGTAATAGATAGGCTGAGATACAAAGCACAAACAAACAAGTGACGTATCGATAAGTTTCTTCTACCGTTTAGCCTAAAGACGGAAAAACGAACGCACTGTAAATTCGTGTTCCATATAAACGGGTGACATTTTCACGCATTTAAGTGGCATCATCCATCTAAGTGGATCATCTTCCTTTGTTCAAACATGTCACCCACATACATGTGGGCAGAAATGCACTCTCAAATAGGTGACTGTCATCACCAACTGGAGAATGGCTCGTAGGAAAATGCTTTTTACTTTCTTCCACAGCGTCGAACAGAGCTGCACTACATCTCATTTGAACAAGTATTTGTGCTACCACAACTAGGTCTGCATCGGTTTCGGTTATTAACCGAAAACCGATACATGCCCAATCAAAACTGAGCACATTATAAATTAAATTTCTTCGATTATAACTGATGTTCGGTTATTTTAGTTTCGGTTATAACCGAAACATCGGTTAACCTAACCACAACAGATAGAAGAACATTTAGAAAATGACATTCGCTCATGTTTTCTGTCCCAAATTGTAAGAAAGAGACATTGAATGGCTCATTCTTGGTTCGAACAGTAACAAAGTGGAATTCTGTGCCGAACTCAGTAGTTACTTCAGTAGCTCGAAAGATAGTGAAAATCGTATGTACTATGTTTTGTCGTTCCATTTCACAGTTGATCACACCCATATATGCGAACCGCCCCTAAGTAGAAATGAATGTGTAGATAAAAATAGCCAGACAGACAAGGGGATCGGATGAACAGCAGCACGAAATTATTTTTTTTGTTCTTCTTTTTTGAAGTGCGTCACGCGTGAATTTGATTGATTACAGCTTTGTTTTCACTGAGTATAGCAATAAAAGCGTTTCTTTTCTTTCTGCGTCAACAGCTTTAAAACTCTCATTTAATGCTGCTGTTAATGGTATTCTATTTATTTCAAAATTATTTCCCGTCACACAGAAAAACTATAAGTTATGAGCTGATCTGTATATTTAAATATAAATATAGATATACCGTAGTATATTACATATCTAGGTTAAGATATGAATATTCATCTATTTATGTATATAGTCTGTAAATTATACCCTATGAGACTACTGGCGAACAAAAAATATTTAAAAAATGAGTTCGTCCCGAATGTAAATTGTGCACAACATCTAATGGTTATTTATGCGAAGAAAAAAATCGCTTGAATTCTGACGACATTTCGCGATTTTCTTAAAAGTCCCGAGAAGTCGTCGATTTTGATTTTTTCTACAAAAATTTGCTCTAATCGACGACTAACAGGGGTGAGAGTAAAAAGTTTGAAATATCTACCAGGTTTTTCAGGTGAGCACCTAAAATTTTTCAGGTATTTTCAGAAAACTTCAGGAGACCAGGAAGCAGTTTCATTCGACACATTGAGCAATTCTTTTGTAACAATGCTCATGATATGAAGAAAGTCCCGACAGCTCGACGAAATTTCAGATGATTATTCAGAACATTAAGTGGAAAGCTCAACAATGAACGTAAAAGATGACAAAAATTGGTTGATTGAATGGTCTTGTGCCTAAGTTATCTCACTCGTATCTTGAGCAGTATATCTATCCTCATACGAGATGTGCACGGATACCGTTTCTACACGTTCCCGACACGAAAACGTTTTTGCGCCGTGCCCGACCCGAGAACTATCAAGATTTTCGAGATATCCGCTCTATACGCAACATAGCGGTAGAATGGTTTACTTTGAAAATCTTGATATAGTGACTTTAGGTCGGTTTGAAACCAAAAATAAACATCACCACTCGACTCAGCGTGGCCGATTCCTCTATCTTGACAACTTTTAGGGTCCTCCAAGGTCAACTGGTTGAAATCGGGGTTCTCGGGAAAATGCGTATAGCTCCTGAATTGTATCAGATAGAGAGTTAAGACTGGTGTAAAATTGTAGATCTCGGCTCGGGTTATCGATTGCACTGTTTGAAAATCAAAATCTATCGTACAGTCCAGGAACGGCGGTCTCGAAGGCTTTGCACCGAAAGGCTTATTCTCTATCCAACGGTGAAAACCGCATGTCTCTAGCTCTTTCCTTTCAAAAGTTATACGCAACCTATACAGCCGCTGTTCTTTTTTAAAACGGTAGTAGTCACGGTTTTGGGGCAGTGTTTTTAACTGCCAACATAACCTACATTCTATGTTTTATAAGCTACGAATATGCATCTGTAGCACTAACGTATAATGCTGTAATAGTGACTCGCCCGACAGTAAGTCTGTTTTCAAAACTTGCGCTCAACTTTAGCGATGTTTATAAAGAGAAAAGATTTGAAAACGCTTTACTTAAAAGTCGTTTTTAAGACTTCACATTACGTCTGCTGCATCACTCATGGTCACTGAACAACATCATTTGTCCACTAACCAGAGCTCCTCAGTTCTAATGTAGGTTTCGAGATCAGAGCTCCATGCCACGAACTGAATAAATGTAGTAGCTCTCCTTGAGACCTCATCTTCAATGCAAGGAATTCGATCCAGCTTGTATAACTGCAGTATGTCTTAAACCCTTCAACTCATATTGAATAATTGAAGAAACGTAGAACACAATCACACATAAAAAACGCACAAAGAAACAGCAAAACTTCCTCAAAAACAAAATCACGCTACCTCCGAAGCATACTAGACAACGACTCTTCCATCTTCTTGCACCGCCTCCCCCGATGTTTCACCTCTATCGGCTGGATATTAGGTTGCCTGCAAGATCAAGTTGAGTGAGAGTGTTGTTTACTTTCAGTGCTTCTGCTAGTGCTTCACCTCCTCTATCCGATATTTGGTTCCCTGCTAGATCAAGTTGAGTGAGAGTATTGTTTACTTTCAGTGCTTCTGCTAGTGCTTCACCTCCTCTCTCGGATATTTGGTTCCCTGCAAGATCAAGTTGAGTGAGAGTATTGTTTATTTTCAGTGCTTCTGCTAGTGCTTCACGTCCTGTATGGGATATTTGATCGCTGCGAAGATGAAGTCGAGTGAGAGTGGTGTTTACTTTCAAATCGTTTGCAAGGATGTCAGTGGCTTGTTCTCTGACAGAGCATATCTTCTGTGCAGAGGGACATGCCTCATTTCTAACGTGTAGAAAACGAATGTGATTCCGCGAAGAAGGGAATGTGGCTACTCCTGGATCTAGATAGTCTCTGGCAAAAGTTAAGCGGAAAGCTCAAGAATGAACGGAAAAGGTGACAAAAATCGGTTGACTGAATAGCCTTGCGCCTAAGTTATTTCACTCATATCTTGAGCAGTATATCTATCCTCATAAGAGAGCATTCATCAA
>CAJNOQ010003284.1:0-20768 GCA_905250885.1 Didymodactylos carnosus | reverse complement strand
ATTTATATATGGACTTTTTGGAAATCGCCGAGCATTTTCTATAAATAATTCCCGACATTACAGTGTAAGAAATAGACTACATGAATAAATTTTGTCTGAAAAAAATGAGTTGTCAAAAATGTCGGAAATGTTTTTGATCTTCAACTTTCGTACCTGTCTTCGTATACTATCGTTGTGTAAACGGTCGACGGTTTCCTCGGCTGTTTCTTTTCCCCTGTTATATATATTATAGCTTTGCTGTTTCTCTAGTCGGCTTCTCTTCTCAAGAATAGTCGAGTCTCTTGAGATCTCTTTTGTGAAACACACTGCGACTTTCTTTCCAATCGACTTGTCCTCTCAAGAGCTGCTTCATTGTCTTTTCTTTGTTAAGTATATTGTATATACTCATTTGAGAAAAACTCTTTTCACTAGACTCATCAGTTTTTTTCTGTTCACAAGTGTTTTTTGATTGTGTCCTAGCAGGAACAGTTTTACGGATATTGTCCTTAAAGTTTAAGTCCTGCTTAGAATTGGACAAAGCTGCCTATTAAGAGGCATCCTTCCAGTAAGGGTTCTGCGAATCGAAGATGAGCGTTACTTGTGTATAATCTACAATCAATTGATCCAAAGGTCATAGTTTTATTGGTCAACTACTCTGCAAATCGTACCTATATGTACTAATGCAGTTTCACAGCTGAATATAAAGAAAAAATAGAAGTATAAATGCACAAACTGATACATCTTATAGAAATCAAAAATATTTGATCTACCACTTGGATTTAAGAAGATCCGTTTTGACCAGGTGACGATCGCCCTTCTTAATGGCCGATATAAAAAATATTTTTTTTTTCTAAAAAAATTTTCTGTGTACATTATGGTGCTAGAGCAGACTTAACTCTTCAGTAATAACTCATGAAGGTATATAGACAGATGATATTGATTGATCCAAAACGGAAAAATTATTTAGCCCGTTTGCCTTTCTTAGCCATTTTCTTAACGACGGCATTCACACTCGCACTGATGGACACGTTAAACTTTTTCTGTTCACACACAGAGTACTCTCTACTGTTGTTAACTATAACGCATGTTAATTTTACACTGCATCAGAAAGTCTTAAAATTTATTTTCATCATGCAACACGTGACTTCGTTAGGATAAGCATTAACGGAAACCAATTTATGTATGCAACATATATAGTGCTAAAAATACCATTTTTAGAATGAAAATGTTTTGAACAAAATGCATTTGATCCACATCGATCTAGCCAACATAGTTTGTCTGTACCATTCTTGTTAGTTTCTCCTGTGTCTTGGGATGCATCGAATCTTAACTTGTTTCTAACTAAAATTAATTCAGAAGTCTACTAACACTGGATTTTGTGAGCAGAGTACAGCGAGTGTTTGACTAATTTGTATACTATAGTTTCTGGAATGATCTTTTCGCTATGTTTTCTTTCCATGATTGAATGATTTTCTTTTACATTGAAGGAGTTAATGTACAAGCGCACTCACACCCTGAATTTTGGTATGCAATACTGACTTTATCAGATGTAATTTTGTTTTGTTTTAGATGATTTTTATATGACAGAAAAGGAATTGTCGTGTTGACCTAGTCAACAAGAATAAAATGATTGATTTCTGAGAAAAAAAAAACAAAAGACCGATCAAACTGTAAGAAATGTAAGCTGAATTTTTTCTGCCTTCTACTACCAATCTGAATTACATTCTTGTTTACTTTTGTGCTTTTTTTAGGCTCAAAATTGAAATGGCAGCAACTATTGAACAACGACTTGCTCTCGTTTATTCTAAATTATTCACCATTTAATTTATCTTTTTTATTTTTGAACCTCGGAATTTTTAATCCTCAAATAATATAAGAATGTTCTATGGTAGTAATAATGATTCATCTCCAAGCCGAATGAGAACGGAACAAAATAACCCGCAAATGACCGCCGCCGATTATAATGCCCAATCTCAGCATGTTTATCAGCAGCAACAAATGAATTTTTACGGGGATCCAAGAAACATGGTGAACACGAACGGCGGTCGCTCCAATTCTCAACAAATAATGAATCCGATTATGTATAATGGACCACAATCCAGATTGTCTAATATGTATCTACAATCATCAGTCTATCCAATGACTCCAGGGGTAGGTATCCAGTGTTTTTACGTTTTATTAGTGACGTCTTCCTCCATTTTTTTCTTTGTAAATGTTCGTGTGTGAGTGTGTGTGCGAATGTTTCTATGCTCTAACTGTTTTATAGCAGCAGCAGAATAACCATAATCAAATTGATTGTCAACCGTTATCGTATGAACAACGTTTATCTCATAATAGTACGAATAGTACATCATTGTCCAGTGGTTCACATGATTATTCTTCTCGTTCGTATTTCGCCAATCATAATCAGCCGTCATCTATGTCAAATAATTATACGCCAACAGCACAGCAACATGATTCTTTTCCGATATCTTCTTCGTCTCAATATGAATCTGTTCGTACTTATTACGGAAATATAGTTAACGAGTACCATCATCCATCATCGGAGGTATTCTTCGATTGATGTTCGTGTTTTACACCAGTAAATTGTACTCTTCTGCTTGATTTATTTTGTTGTGTTGTTCTATTGTCTTGAACTTAACTCGCACGCTTTATTTGTGATGTTTTGAATTATATAAATCGTTTGTTTTTTTAATAATAGACTTTCATTTTCTTTCAGCTGAATTCGCCATATAATGATATTGATCGATATACAACAAAAGACAAAGATCCACGATCTTCTTCATCTTCTACAGCCGCAACGACGACATTGACATCATCTTCATCTACTACTAATATAACAGCAACGTCAAATCTTACAAACAGTGATCAAGTATGTTTACTAACAATCTAAAGAAGAAAAGAAAACAGAATGTATCATCGTTTTTCTTTGTGTGGTTTTAGTCAGCAATGACGAAAGAAGATTTGGGATCTCAAAACGAAAAGGTTTGTAGAACATATACTTACGTAGATTGTGTGTATATATCTTTATTTACAAATAATTATCTTGTCTTCGCGATGAACATAATTTAAATTCTTTAAATCAGTACCCTATTCGTATAACATAAGTATATCATAAGAATATCATAAGTGTTTGATACTTTAAGTAGTTTGAAAAAATGTCAAAATTCTTATTGTGAGAAAGCAATTTATGAAAGAGAATTATATTTTTTATCGACTGTTAACAGTAGTAATATATTGCTAATTGTGTAAGAGTTATTCTTTTAATACAAGACATATTATTTTGTCACATGTTTATTTGTATTATTATCAAACTAATATTTATGTAATCTTAAAGATTGTTTAATATTGTGCTACTTTCATATCAGTTAAGTAAAATTAATAAATACTTACATCAATTGGTATTTTTGATGTATAGCTGGTATGTATGTGTATTTAGCCTAAGATTCATCTATTTTTCTTTGTATTATTGGAAAAAAAGGAGAAAAATGCACATGATTAGTGAAATGATTGAACTATATACTCGATTTCATATTATTTCTCAATTAACAGATCGAGTGTATTTATATTATTCTCTGTTGAAGTGTATAAAACATGAATGTCAGAAAATGAAGAAAAATAAAAGTGCTATGACTTTAAACGGTTTTTTTCCTCTCTTTTTTTGACATTGTGTCTGTGTTTCATTATTATTATTTTTGGCATAACAACAAAAACGTGTGTTTTTGTTAAAGAGACTTTTTTCTATGATAGCACTTGTTGTGTAATGAATGAATTAATGGTTATAAGAAGAAGAACAAGAGAGAAAAACAAACCTATATATAACCTTGATCTTTCGTGCATACAATATTATTTTTTGGATCGAGTTTTTCTTCTATTTATTTTTTATATTTTTTTTGGCATATTGATTATAATATTTTTCTAAATGAAACAGCTGATCTGTGTGAGTATTATTTAATTGGACATTTACAAATAAGATAGATATGATGTACATATCTATAAATTTTGATTTGTATGATGGATAGAGGGTGTATATGTTTGTATTTGGTGATATGTCTAAGAGAGAGAGAGAGAGAGAGAGAGAGAAGGAGAGAGAAGGAAAAAAAATGAAATGACTTTGATAAAAAAAAAAAGAAATTATATCCTATCTTGATTAAAACATCTATACAAAATGGAAGAAAATAAATGAAACCGTTTTCCAAATTAACAAGCAAAGAAAAACGGAACAAATGAACAAGTAAATATCTATCTCAAATAATTTTCATCATTTATTACCTGGATAAAACG
Organism: Didymodactylos carnosus; assembly: GCA_905250885.1. Taxonomy (NCBI): domain Eukaryota; kingdom Metazoa; phylum Rotifera; class Eurotatoria; order Philodinida; family Philodinidae; genus Didymodactylos; species Didymodactylos carnosus. Next base: position 16,505 of record CAJNOQ010003284.1, on the reverse strand, counting down.
ATTGAAAGATCATTATTTTGTTGGCTGTTTAACACTTCTATTTAAAACAAGTAGAAAATAAAGTAATTTTCTCATACGTATGCACTCTTCTCTCACTCTAAAATCATACGTTAAAGCTATGAATATTTTCATATAGTTTGAATTATATCAGCTAGAGTCTATTCGGTAGATATTTCATCAGTTGTTTTCTAATCTTTTTTTGATATATTCAGAGAAAATTGTTATAACATAATTATTGGAACTTGTTCACACTTGCTCTCTCATTTATCTTATAGAAAAATTCTATGTATTTGGACGATGTCAAAATAATTTATTGAGTATGAGTAGAAGAGAAAAATTTTTTAATCGAATACTGAAAAGACATGAATAATTATATAATGATATCTTAAAAATACTCATGTTTTTGTTATAATTAACTTAAACTTTTCTCTATACTTTAATATCCGTTAGATAACTGATGTATCTCTACTATTTCGGTGTAATCAGTGTACAATTCACGTTCAACAAAGGTTTAGAGTTCTATAGTATAAAATTACAAAGAATATCTAAGAAAAAAACGATTTGATTTTATATTAAAAATGTACCTCACGTTTATTTATTATTCAATAAAATTAATTAAATTTGAAAATATAACAAATATTTTTGTTTTGAAGAGAATTTTGAAGTTTATCTCTCATATGATTTTATTTGAGTAGAATATTTCTACAATGGATAAATTGAGCAATTACAACACAAAGTGACCATGTTTAACAATCACAAAATATTTTTCATATTTAGAAAAAATTTGCATCTAGAAAATTGACTTTGATATATCATTTGTCTCAATCTGTTTGACAATGACAGTGTTCAAATTTTTGATTTTTTTTTTTTGTCATCTATTGACATTCATCAATCTTCTCTTTTCTTTTTTTATTACTCGTATACTATTTTCATTTACTCTTTATTTCTTTGTCTACAAATGTCAGACATATGTTTACTAATCGAAAAACGTAGAAAGACGGAATAACGGAATTATCCATAAAAAAGAAGAAGCTCCATTCATAGCTGTCTCTTCAATAAATATCGTGCTAGTTTCAGTTTATGTAAGAAAAAAAAGTTGGTCAGTCATCTAATTTTGTCTTAAAAAAAGCTTTAACTATATCAACTACTACAAAAGGTACGAAGAAGAAGGTTAGATAAACATCTAAATGATAATTGTTTTTTTTTTCTTTTCGGTATTTCAGAATGCTACAAATGACTGTGAAAATCGTTCACATTCAGCCTCAATATCAAGCGGACACAATGTTATGTCTCTACCACAATCACCATCGTCACATCAAATGCCGAATGAAAATATTCAACAACAACAACAACAGCAGCAATTATCATCAATGGGTGGTTCAGGTTTGTTCTGTTTGTTTTTTTTCTTTCAGCATTAAACATTGAAATCAATTACTAATCTAATGAGTATTGAGTCCGTCTATTTTTAAAATTTGTTTATTATGGTAGATTATAAAAGAATGATTATGCTGTTATAAATAATCAGATAAAATACCGCTAATATGATGGTGAGAATTTTAATTGGTCTAGAGAGACAGGTAGTCTTCAATTTGATGACAAAATCGCTGCTCTTAGGTATGCGCTCACTTTTATTTTTTCCTATATTTGCTTTTTATTTCGTTTTTGTTTTTGAAAATGATACTTTCAATATTTTGCATGTAATTTGTTTTTGATTTCTAATATATAGTCAGTTTTTAATTTCTAATTTTTGCTTGATTATAGGATACAATCAAATGATGCCACCACCATCTCATATAAAATCAGGACAAATGAATTACCATATGCCATATAATCAAGGTTAGTTAATAATGCTTGATTAGTCTTTTTCTATGTAGTTATTCTATGCTTGTTTGGAAAAAAATATAACTATGAAGAATAGATATAGTCTATTTTATTCATAGAAATCTGTTCTATGATGAACATTTTTTTCTTCCACTAAAGCAATTAAAATGTGAAATTTTATGATAGGTAAAATGATTTGTGTTAACGTGCTTGAAAATTTAAGAAAACCGATATAGATGGAGTCAATTTTTCAATTTATAAGGAAGAAATAGCGATTTTAATGCTGCTCACCTTGACACCATGTGATGATTATATACTCAGTGTTCGTATTTTTTTTTATTACTGATAGATATTCATTTACTATCGAATACGCTTTTTTTTTAAATTTTTATGCAGCATCAGAACTTTTTGGTAAGTTATTAAAAAGCATCATTGGATAGATAAAACCTTCGAAAGGAATAAAGGTATTTAGATTAATAGCACAAAAAAAATATTGTTTTTTCACTCGTTTGGATGTATTTTTGGCATATGCCAGACTAATTTAATAAATTTGAATGGTGATGTGACATTCGTATTATGGTACACTGAAAAATGCTTTACATGTGTTAGCAAGTTTTGCTGAATCGTCAGTTTTGGCACTCGTTCTTTCTTGTGAGAGTATCTTCAACATCATCATCAGCAACAGAAAAATACGCGATCGATCTTATCCCGTAGTGGTCATGTTTGGTTTCTTTATTCTCTCCCACTTCGTTTTTTGCTGTTATTTGTGAGTATGTGTATGTATTTCTTTATTTTTTTACTCATTTTTTTTTCTTCTGTGCGTTGGGTGTCTAGATGTGTTTTTACTTTTCTTCTGCTTTTTCACTAAGTATTATGTATATATGATAATAGGAAGATGAAAAAAAAATGAATCAATGAAGAAAAAAAAAGAATTGAAAATCTGTTTGGAGATGTTGTATGCTTCTTATTTCTGTCATTTACCAAAAGTTTTCATCTCACTACCAACAAGCGACGAGAGAAATGAAGTTATACGTGCAACGAACTGGACTGTTTCCACTCAATGAAAGAAACTTTTATTTTCTTCTTATTGCTTATGCTGTTCTAAGCCATCTATACGTGTCTATGAATAGAAAAATTGAATATATTTGTACTGCGCCACATGCAAAGAGCTACATACTCGTCATATAGTCATATAAGAAAAAGAGAGGAAAAAAGAGAACAATTTCTTCGTTCTTTCAGCTTTTTTCCATGTTGTATGTGTCTCTTCTCTCCCTCTCTCTCTTATTCTCTATACAACATGTGCAAGACAAGGCAGTAGTTGAAGTAATACTAATACTAATAATATATATTACTATTAATATAACTATAGTTAAGAAACAAGAGATGCTTTTTACTTTCAGGAATATCCACTATGAAAGGTAGTGGGAAGAATAAATTTTGTTATGAAGATGAATAGTTAATTAACTATTGTTTTTTTATTTATTTGCTTTGCAGGTGATCCGTCTGCGAACATGTATGCTGTAAGAGGAGCAAGTGGTGGACAACCAGTAGGCTATGCACCAGGTTACATGTCAAATCCATACGGTGCTGCTATGGTACCATCAAATAATCAACCGAGATCAGCAACAAATATGACTAATTATCGTCCTTATATGATGAATATGCCATATACAAATGGTCCATCTATGCAGAATGGATTAGTACCTACTAATAACTCACCATCGCAAATGAAACAGATGATGTCGACCACACCTCAACAACAATCACAAACGTCGTTACGTGGACAAAATCAGTTGTCACCAAATCGTTCACAACGTTCATCATCAACGTCAAACACTAATAATCCAAATAGTCAACAAACACCGCCACCAGCATCAACTCCGTCATCGTCATCACAACAGCGTTACATGTCACCTAATAGTTCATATAATCCATATTCTACACTGACCGCAAATCATATTGTAAACGGTCCGTATTCTAATACTAATCAAAAAACATTCGTACGTGATAATCTCATTTCTGCTGGAAATAATAATCCAAACGGTTATCCTTCATCAGCACAATGGCCGCAACAAGGTCTTAACAGTAATTCCTTCGGACAAAGTCGATCAGAATCATTAACACCAAGTTTAGCGAGTAGTACAGGTGACTCCGATGCAAATTCAAGCAATACATTATTTCCTGGTGGCAATCCACAACTTCATCATCATCATCAGCAACAGCAACAACCTTACAATACAAATTCAGCATTAACCAACGGACCAACGAATCCAAATATGAACAACAGTAATTATCCATACAGTACTAACGACAATAATTATTTAAATACATTTAGCGGTGATAGTAACAATTACGACAGTGCAAATTACAATTATTCAATGAGTAAGTCATCGAAATTATTTTCTATCTTACATCTTGGGGAACAGAAAAAAGTCATTCTTGTATAGGATTTTCAGTCACAATATCAGAATCTAGCAATAATATTGTTGACATCTTTCGCTCTAAAGCTTTTTACTGACTGACGGTCATCGTACGTTTTCACATCCTATATTTTACAATTCTCAGGTGGATATGTTCCGCCATCACACCTAGCGTGCTCCGCTGATCGCCAGAAATGACGTTATCCTCTATTCTTTCTCTCTCTATAGATCTATATGCTCAATCACAACAACAGCAAAATTTAAATGATACGTCATCGTTTCGTCCTCCGTCACATGCCGCAGGTGTGCCTAATGAAGATTCAACTACAACGGGAAACTATCATCGTAAATTGAGTGAGGCACAACTTGCTCCACATGCAGGCGCCAACATGATCAGTACTTCGCAATCAAATCCTCCGTTTAGCAGCGCCAGCAGTAATAATAATAATAATAATAATGGCCCTAAATCTCCGGGCGCTGCAAGTATGTCATCTTATCAACCAGATGATCTTGACTCTAGTAATTCAAGTTGGTCTGAAAGTCCACAACCGTCGACAGACGCCAAACAAAATAGAAGAGTATGTATCGAATTAAACGTTTTGGAACGTTATTTGTAATTGATCTTTTTCGTTTCTAGAAGTTATCATCCGGTTCCACACAATCAACACCCGCAGAAGTATTTAGTCGTTTACGTGAACTTAGTGATGAACCCGAAAGACATTTATTTGTGGATCGTTTACAAAAATTATGGGAAGAACATCATGTTGTATGTCGGAATCTACCAAGTATATCAAAACAAACCATTGATTTATATAAACTGTATTTACTTGTTAAAGAACAAAATGGATTTCAAGAAGTATGTGAAGAAGCATATTTACTTATGATAAGGCTAAATTTATTTCTTTATACTTAGGTTGCAAAAAATAAACATTGGCGGGAAATAGCTAGTAAATTAAATATAATTAATTCGTCTAGTGCAGCATTCAATGTGAAACAGAAATATGTTGCTCTCAAATTATTCCACTATGAATGTCGTTATGATCGAAACGGTATTGATCCTGGACCAATATTACTTGAGTTAGAGAAAACGAGTTCAAAAAAAGGTGTAAAAGGGCCGCGCAAGCAAGACAATGGCAGTGGTAGTGGTAGCGGTAGTGGTAGTAATGATATGAAACCAATGTTGCAACAACAACCAACAATGCCGTTGGATCCTTATGGAAATGTGACAAATAACCCCCTAGCGGCAATGAGAGGTTATTGTCCGCCACAAATGATGCCGCTATCCATGATGAATCCATCGTCGAACCCTAATAATTATCGTCCGATGATGATGCAGTATGGCATGAATGCACCACCATCAACTCCACAGACTGGTATACCTACTAGCAACGATATGATGATGAATCAATTTATTCAAGATCCTGGAGGTGGTAGTGGAGTTATGCCTTCTTATAATGAGATGGATATGTCTCTATATCAACAGCAACAACGCCAAATGATGCCATCGACAAATTATCCAAAGACATTGCCATATCCAAATTCAGTACACAGACCATCCAGTACACAATCACCAATGTATACAAATCCTCCTTCATCGCCTTACAGTAACACAAAACCACCACCTGTACAACAGCAACAATCAACAAATCAACAAGATAATAATAATGCTACATATAATCCTCAATCAACTTGTCCATCCACTCAAACTCATTATAGTTATCCGTCACAGACCATGACGAGGTCAGTAAATGAGAGAAATGAATTTTTTTTAATAAAATCCTTTTTAATCGTTTTTCTTATAGTTCTTACCCATCTTCGACTGATCGTTTGTATCCATCACGTACGACGTTATCACCACACACTTCAACAACTCAGCCACCATCTACGTTATCCTCGTTTCCTATGGGTGGGATGCCGGGTGAGTTGTTTGTACCTATGCATTTTTCTTATCAAAATTTGCACTAAATGTTATTAATTCTAGTACAAAATCCAAATGAGTCATATTCGTCTGTAAATAATAATCCAACAAATGTTATGAATGATACAACAGCGAAAAAACCTAATGATATGCTAGAACCGTTTACAATTGCTCGAGATAGTTCATCTAATGGTGCGAATTTACGTTTAGTAATTTCTGATATTTTGAGAGATGATTTTTCATAGAACACTTTTTTAAAACAGGCTTATGTTACTTTGATTTTATAGATGAACCAGTGATTTTGACACAAGCATCAAATAGCGGTCGTTCGTCACCATCAAAATGTCAAGATCCTAAAATAAACAAGTTGTTAATGAATCAAGTACGTTTGCATGAAAATGACCTTATGCTTATTAATTTTGTTTTGTATGTATTTCTTAAGCTACGGCCGTCTACCACTGCGTTATCATCTCAGTCAACAACATCACTTTCTCAATCAGTGCCACCTTCTTCATCATCTTCATTGATAACATCAAATATTTCAACAGTAAATACTAAACCAAGTGTATCAGTAGTAGCAGCTGTAGCTGCTGCTGCCCATGTACATACGCCCACAACAGTACCCACAACGATGTCAAAAGATGTTTTATTTCCTCCTGATAGTGTTGAAGCTACCACAATTGTGACAAAAGGAAAAAGAAAAAAGCTAACATCAAAAGATATCAGTAAGTATCAAATGACCAGTTCACAGTAGGTATCCGGGCGCACATTACGTAAAAAGTCGAGTGCCAAGGGTCATAGGAAAACAGCTGGACAAAAATTAGCCTAAAACACATGGTTTTGAATTAAAAAATTTTTATTTTCTAATCTTGCAAAGTTAAAAATAGAAATGATAATGATTTTGAATAATAGACCGATTTTTCGAAAACGTTTATTTTCTTCTTGAAAAGTATCAGAGATGACTAAGCAATGATCGTTATTCATGAAAAATGGTTTAGGAGCCAAAACTTTTGATGTCCGCCTGCTATTAAAAAAATGCCCGCTGTGAAATTCTAATTAGATGCTCCATATATTTATTTTTGTCCATTTAGCACCAGTTGATCCATGGAAATTGTTAATGTCTTTACGTGGTGGTCTATTAGCTGAAACAACATGGGCACTAGATACTATCAATGTGATGCTATGTGACGAACAGACAAATACCTATTTTCGACTTAAACAAATGCCAGGATTGTTACAAGTTATTTACGATATTTATCTTAAATGCCTTCAACAATTATTCGATGAATTTCGTATGCCATCTATCAAAACGAGGAAAGTCAGAACTTCGTCGCTAGACAGTAAAACGGCTGAACAAACAGGAGTAAAGGTTAATGGTGTACCATCACCCAATGATTTAAATTGTTCATCTCATTTGACGTGTACAACAATCAAAAAAGAGAGACAACGTGACGATATACTTTATCGTGTTGAATCAAATTATTTAATGAAATATCATCGACTAAAATCGAAAGCACTTCTAGAGCAAACAGTAACATACGAGCAAATACATGACTATAATGGAAATGAGAAAAAGACTCCATTGGATGTAAGATATTATTTGACATTTGTTCTCTTTTTCTCCCACATTAGTCTAGAAAGATAGATGTTATTAGATTTTTGGAAGCTGTTATGTATTTTCGATAGAAGAAAATACCATCGACTAGATTAAAAATACTATGTCAAACTGTTACTTTGATATTGTAGGTTTTGGAGTTATACGATGCGGACGAATTATCCTATATCCGCACTCATTTTGATCCATTAAGAATAGACGATTCTTATTATGAGCGATTGTATTATAGTTATTCGAAGAGTCCGAACAACATCGTCTCAATGGAAGATCATTCTACGTGTATAAGTGAATCTATGAACGCTTCTTCTATTACTAATACCGGTGAGGAACAACAAAAATCGAAAAAATTATCACCATCACGGACGAAAATAAAAGGACGAAGACATTTGAGTTCAAATCATGTCTATAAACCGAGGAAAAAGTCCGTCTCAGCAACAGACCAATTGAATGAAGAAATATCAACAAATTCATCTGTATCAGACAGTAATAATAATGAATTTTTTCGTCGTCATAAAAGAAAATATGACCCGGATGAACATCATGCAAATGAACTTTATGCTGGTAGTTGTCTAGTAAATAATAAAGTGGAATCTAAAATTACCAATATCACATCACCATTATATTTGGATTCTTGTAATCAATACGATGAATCATTGTTCTATTTACATTCACAATCGTACGATCAGATATGTTCACGTTGTATATGCGTATCATCTATAATAAGAAATTTAAGTTTTATATCTGGAAATGATCTTGAATATTGTAAATCGAAAACATTAATTCATTTATTAGCTCGATTATTATTACTCAGGCATGGCAATGGTAGCCGTACTACGTGTACATCGCAGCTTTCAGTGCCACATTCATCTTCTACTGCTTCTTCTTGTTTTGCGATATTAACCGTAACACAGTCAGATAACTGTCAAACTAATGGGAGAAGGCGACGGCACTCTCTATCATCAATTACGAAATTGAAACAATCTTCGTCAACAGATAATGTCGAAGGAGATGACGAGGAAAAGGTAAGTCAGCTAGTAGTCATGTCTAGAGATTAAGATTACAAAACTAATTCGTTGTTTTCACACTAATTATAAGCACAAATTAATATTGCTCATTACCACTTACTTCGTAGTTCCATTGATTAGGAAAGGATATCGTTTTTCGAGAAGTCTATCTTCCAAAATTGCGGATAAAAGCCTTTGAAAGAATAGGTCATTACATGTGACTTATTAATTTCAAGTCCTAATGATAAACTATGGATATTCAGATATTGATGAATCCAATACTTTGTGTTTATTTTCTAGTTCACAGATATATCGGATGACCATTTATCCGAGAGATGGAAAACATCAAACTTTTATTGGCTCGAATGTGTTCAAAATATTCGTGAGAATACGTTAGTTACATTGGCTAATTTAGCTGGCGTAATTGAATTAAATATCTATGATAATGACGTATTACATACACTCATTGACGGTCTACTACATTGGGCAACATGTTATTCAGGCGATGCCATTGATCCATTACCATGCCAAGTATCATCAAGTATAAATACGACAACAAACTACGATAATCGAAACTATTTGTCTGCACAACGTCTTTCAATTGAAATATTATCAAAAATGAGTGTACACGAGATGAATATGGATTTTATACTGGCTACGCCACCATTCTATCGTATTGTATCATTATTTCATGTACTAACGGATTGGTTAATTGTTGACGATTCTTTTTATCCAACCGCTTATCATCCACATCATCATTATTTAATGCAAACAAATCATTATCAATATCGACAACAACGTGGTTTAGAACGACAACAACATACACAACGTGAATTTTCTGTTGTACTCTTGAATGCATTAGTCAAATGTGATACATTAGCATCCAGTGTTCTAGCTAAAATACCTTGTACAATATCTCTGTTAATTAATTTTATTGAAGATTATGAACAGAAAACTAGTGAATTAATGCAACGTTTTGGCGTCGATTATATAGCACGATTAACACAACAACAACAGCAACATCAAAATAATCCAACGGTTGATAGCATTTTATTTACAACGGTTGATATGTTAAAACGTTGTGCCAATTGTTTATTAACAATAGCATCTTATAATGGAAATGTAAATATAATGAAACGTTATGAAGATAGACTATTGAATTTATCTATATCACATGTCATCGATACAAATGTTGGAAAAATTTTAACTGAAGTATTACATTATTGTACTAGTAGTTGATAATTTTTCTTTTTCATGTTCATGTGGATGTGCGCGTTTATATATTAGAAACTATACAAAGAAATTTAACAGAAATCAAATACAGATATATTTTGTTTCTAGATTAGTGTGTAACATATACAGTTACTACCAGATTAGATCAGTTTTTTTTTTCCATTGGAAAAATCCATTCACTCATTTTACTTTCTAATTATTTCAGTATTCCTCTGTGAATTATAGTGAGAGGAAAGATGTACAAAAAGAAAAACATCCTCATCTGAGCTAAAGTCCTTATAAAATCATTTTAGATATTTTGTTTAAATAGAGACTATCAAGAGGCTACTTTTAATCCTCACCTCTGTAAAGGTGATTAGCTGGTGTCATTTTCATTAAAAAAAAACTAATCGATCCAAGTAAAAACATGAATTATGAATCGTACAAATGGTTGTTAGTTTACAATCGATTTCTTTCTGTCAAAACTGCTTTACTATTGTTGTTGTTGTGTTTCTTTTGATCGTTTTTCTCTTTTTCAACTTTATTATCCTTATTGTGTTCTACTTGTTATTGTCAAACAGTCGATGATTTTCAATGTAAGAAAATCTTGTATATAAATAGATATTTGTATTTAAGTCCCATTTTGTACTGCATCTAGTATTAGAATTTTTACATACGTACGAATTGAGTATGCAAGACAAACTTAAAAGGAAATCTCCGTATTTAGCAATGAATTAGGTTTCTTGAATTCAAAAAAAATGTTGCTGTTGTTTATCTCGAAAATTTTTGTTTTTTATTTGTGCTCTTTTGTTTTGTGTATGACATAGTAGTCCTATGTCAAAATATTATAAATATGTACAGGAAAAGATGTATTTTTTGGTTGTCCTTTATTCGATTTTATTCAAAACATAAAATTCTCCGTCATTGAGAATCTTCTGTTTTTATTGTAGACGACAGATGTGTTGTTGTTGTTGTTGTTGGTTCTTCTTTTCTTGTTTTGGCGCGCTCGCTTTTCTGTTTGTTTACACTTATTTTCATTTGCTCTTATTTTTTTGTTTTTTTTTCTAAAAACGACTGAAATAAATCTGTCATATATCATATATATGCACCAGTTTAAGCAGAATTGATTGTTGCTGATTTCAGAACTGTCAAAAGGGGTCAAATATTATGAAAAGGACAAATACAACAGGATTTATTTCGTCTATAGTGCAAAATCGATACAAAGAAAGTTGTCCGAGACAAAATGGAAAAAAACAACAGCCATTTTCTCAGTTAGTTCAATAATATGTACCCCCACACATACTTTCGTTATTTGCGTTCCTAGCAGGGCTCCACAGAGGCTACCTTTTCGTCAACCCGATCCGATTCCGACGGACCTAACTAAATTTTCGCCCGAAGTCGTTATATTTCTTTTTGTACCCACTTGATTTAGTTGGTCAAATCTTTTTTCACATATTGGAAAAATTTAACCAAATATAAGGCGTGTATGTTGACACGGTACTCATGGTAAGTATTCATCGTTCACCGATTAATTATCACGCTGGTATTGGTTAATATACAAATTATTAACAAAACAAACACGAAAAAAATCTGATTTAGACTTAAGAACTTTTTGTATTGAACAAACAAAGAGTGCAGAGTCGGCTCGGCAGTTGAAACGGTTGACTTGGCCCACCTCAAATTTTTCTTTGAACCGATGGTTCGAATTCGACCCGAAGCGAGTCGTTCAACTCGTGCGGAGTTCTGATTTGCATCACATTATGCAAAGGATTTGCCCGTTATATTTGAAGGAATAAAAGTGCTTTATTAGAAGGTACGGATTATTAGGTATGTATTGACAAACTATGTTGTCTCTTACCTGATATTTCGGATAATCGAGCGAAAAGATACGAATACAGTAGGTTCGAGTATGACGTGTTTTAATGAATGAAAGTTACGAATATTTTAAGATAATCTTGAAATAAAATCAAAAATGGACTATAATAGTTTAATAGTCGAGTATTTTTCTTGAGTCGAAAATACCGCAGTCTATCATATGCATATTTTTCTGATCTACATGCACGTTTTTATGACGAAGAAAGCTATCTATTCCGAAAGACTTTCGAGTAGTCGAATGAAAGAAAAGAATTTAAACTGTTAGAGCGAGTACTGAATTTTAGCTTCCTTCAACTAACTTCATGATGGTTCATGTGTATATATATATAAGTTGTAAAAATATTCGTATTACTCTCTCTTACTGCTATAGTTTGACCTAATGTGTCTAATCATATGCTATCTCTTTTATAAAATTTTTGTTTGTTGAAGAGAACAAACGTATATGGCTAAGAGACTAAAATAATCACAACAAAAATAGTTTTTATATTGCGTGCAGCTGGAATGTGAGGGTCTCTTTTTTCTCGAAATCATTTTCTTTTTGATAGAAAGAAAGTAACGGTTATTATTCTCTACCTACTTTAACGGTGTTTGTTGACCGCACTATTATTTTTTTCCTATGTATGAAGAGAGATAAGTTTTTTTTCGGTTAAAGTATTTAGTCTATAAAAATGAACATATATATGTACGAAGACCCCATTAAACTGCTTATCGATAGAGGTGAATATATTGCATACCCTCTCCTTTTTTTTCTCATTCAAGTTCAAAACGTATTCTTTCTATTCGTTTTCACAACACAACATAGATATTTGTTGTTTTGTTGATTATCACCACTACTGTGTATGTTCAACACATACATTGAAATAAGGCGGCAGATAACAAAAATTGAGATTGACTTATAAAAAGGATTTACATTCTTATTGTTTCGGTTTGTGTACATATGCAGGTTAACAATTATCAAATAAGTTTTTTTAAACGAAAGATTAACCTATCTTTTGCTCGTCATTATCATCTTCTTAGTAGGTGAGAATAACTTTACTTTGTCTGATGGTAACAACAATCATGATCAAAATTTGATATCGAAAACAAGTATATACGTTAATCGACTTAAGCCCTAGGTACGACATGTTATTAGTAATGACATTTTTTTATTAAGTAGAGAAAAACGAGATGCAGTGTACTTTTTAGTCCTCTATTGAGATGGTAGAAATTATATCTCGAATAAAAAATCTCGATATCATTAATTTCCTCTCATATGTAAAAAGGTAGACACAAGCGTTTTTGGTAAAGCCATTGCTCAACTCAGTAGTGTCCATTTCTCCTCAAGTATGACGCAATTAGTCTTCCTACAGTAAAATTGTGTCTCTTCGTCTGAAAGGAACAAATTCTCGTCTGCAATTTTAAACAATTTTTTGAAGGTAAAAAAACTATTAGGGTAAAATCGCATCGTTACAATAATTCTCAGCGTCTAAGATTTTTGATTGAGGAGTGAAATTACTTTCCTTTTCTCTCAAACTAGATTGATATCTCTCCAAATTTTTTTATTTGACAGTTGCCTCAAGTACACCACGGGGATGAATGTCAATGGTCACTACTTTATTTCTCTCTTTAATTGTGCGTGACAGTGCTGAGAGAGATCAAAGCATTTTTTTGGATAGAGTAATAAACACTAAAAACTCGAACGTTTTCTCTTCTAACAGTAAGTTGTATAGAAGTGTTCCGATTCGAGCAAAAATAGCGCCATGTTTTTCCTGGTTCTGTTCATCATACATGATTTTGGCAAGCTTGATGTTATAATCTCTATGCAATTTTGTCATTTAATTATCGTCTATATAAAGAATTTTCATTTCCGTTCATCAATAAAATCTCTGACAATTCATTGATGTGATTCTTATTTAATTTTTTACTCTTATAGTAAATTTTAACATAGTATTAGAATTATTGTACAGATTTAAAAGCGCAATTGAAAAGAAGAATATGTCAGCTCTTATTACATTGAATATATTCATTCGAATGAAAATTTGTTTTTTTGTATCTTTGATATACCCAACTATCAAAGTGTGACCTATATCAAAAAGAGAAAAATCTGATCCATTTTGTATAGAAGAGAAACAACCGTTTTTATATTTTAACATTTATAATTGAGACCTCGTCTTATCTTATAAAAGTATTCTTTATGTTTGAAAATATTAGACAGACGAACATAGATCGATTGATTTCATATTATGTATGTATGAAGATGCAAACAGAAATGATTCTGTAAAAACTGGTATCTAATGTAATAATACTTCTGCTGATAAACTTTATAATATAACGAAAAAAACTATGCATCGTTGAAGGTGGGTGCGTCACTCTCAATGCAATTTTAATACGTAAGAGAGAGAGAAAAAAAGTAGTAGTGATACTAAAATACGAAATTCATTAAATAAGAATTTTTTCGTATTAAATTTAAGGATTTACACATTGTTAACGAACTTATTTTCTCGGCATTCCTAGGAGTAAAAGAAACGAATTCAAATTTTAGTAGAAGTCAAAACAGCAGTTCAAGTTTCAGGTAATATCGATCAGTAGGATACATCATACAAGGTGACAGTAGAAATAGTGTTCAATTTGTACGAACGAATAATTAACATTTTCTTTTGTTATTTATTAGTTAACGATGATCTCTAGTATTATTTATAAATTCTTTGAAAAATAACTTACTTTTTTTGTTCTGGTAACACGTCAGTAACAGTAATATGCACACTTGTACACATCTCTTTCACAGTAATAGACGTACATTGTGCATAACTAATAATAATTAAAAATTTGTATTTTAGATTAAGACGATATTTTTTTGATTGGGGCTTTTACCATTATAATGACAATTTTTCATTTAATTATTACCTTACTACTACTTTATTATGCAAGTATGTGTCTATTATGTTTAGATCCTTTTATTATCTGTTTTATTCACTGTTGCCCTTTTGTTCAGATGGATATCAAACAGGTTACACGTGTGACAGATCAGTTAAATTAAGTTGTCCTCTACAATCAAAAATTATTGTCTTAAAAGTTTATTATTCACCCGTGTGTCCTCAATTAAATGATGTTCGTAGCGAGAATGATAACTGGTTTCCACCATCAACTTGCTTAGGATATAAACTTGATACCATTTATTCATCATGTAATGGACAAGAAAATTGTTATGTTGAACTTAGACAACAAATATTTTCATCGGAAAATGTACAAAATCGAGAATCAAATTGTCAATTTTCATCTAAAAGCATTAATATCGAATATTCTTGTGTACCAGGTATAAAAACAATATTAGTTAACATTAGCATCTTTTATTCCTGATTGTTCGTTGTTTTTTAGACTTTATGTCATCACTTCTTCCACGAATAAATATTTGCAATGGATCGACAAATGTTCAAGGTATTTCAGAAGGATTTATTTTTACACCAAATTATCCTGGCGGTTATCCAAATCGACAAGATTGTTTTAAAAATATTCGTGCATCCGCTGGTCATCGGTAAATCATCATTTATTTAAAAAGATGATTATGAAACTTATTTTTTCTATTTTAGTATGAAAATTTTTTCAATTGAATTTGATGTCGAAGGTTTAAGTATATTGCGATTTCTTTGGGTTAAAAAAGCAAATGATTTTTTAAGAATTAATAATGGTGAAAAACTTTATGGTTCAAAGAATGGTATACAGCTTTTATTCGATGACTACATTGGAGCAACATTGCAATTTGTATCGGATTTTGCCAACTCGAAACGACCATACACAGGATTTTTGCTTTATTTTATAAGTAGGTCTACTCCCAAAACTGGCTGCACTTTTTCTGACTATAATATCTTTTGCCTTTTAAATAGTTACACCAGATAGTCCTCATACACGATCAACGACAAGTACTACTACGACAACATGGAGTACATTATTAGAACTGGCATCGTCGACAACGTTCAATCCATTTTTGGGACTTTTAGATGAAGAAGAAGGAGAGATTCAAGCAACAACCGAACAATCTATTCTTTCCGAACCGAAATTACCAAAAGATAATGATATTTTTGAAATGAACGATTACCCATCGGTTTTGAGTAAAATCAGCCCATTAATGAGTAAAAAGCCAAGTAAGAGTTCATTTGATCGCTAATATCTCATTTTGAATGGTTTTAGCTCAAAAAAAACAGATGTGTACTGAAAATCTTGAACTTTCTTCGGGAGATATTTCTTCTTATAGCCACAATCTTTAGACCACTTAGCTAACGAGAGGACAACCTCAAGTATCCAATTATTTTCTTCTTGAATTATACTTGATTAAGTATAACTTATGATGCTGATCACAAATCTAATATCCGTCTTTACTCTTAAATTTTTTCTCTATGGATCTCGAGAAAGTTGGTTTCTACAAACCCATCGTCAACTTTCATTTGAAGAAATTCTGATACAAGTAGTTTGTGGAACATGCTGAATATTACGTTTTCCATATAACAAATTCTTGAAGATTAACGAGTAGACTTCTATTGAGAGATGGGACTTTATTAGTATAAAACTGAAAGGGTCGGTACTTTCAATAAAGTGAATAGTAAAAGTCCTATCTCTCAATAGAAATCTATTCGTTAATCTTCAAGAATTTGTTATATGGAAAACGT
>CAJNOQ010003283.1:0-20769 GCA_905250885.1 Didymodactylos carnosus | reverse complement strand
AGCTGGAGTATAGAGCTATCGAATGGCATAAAATTCAATGAGTTAGCTCCTCACCAAAAAAACTAGATAGGTTTTTGGCGGAGGGGTCTCATTTTTCAGGGTTTTCTATCGCGAGCAGCGCCAAAATCTCAAATTACGGTCTTAGAGTCTGAAACTGGTATGGATATACCCAGTTTTCGACGAGGAATCGAACAATAAAAAGTGCACCTTACAAAAATTTCATAAACTTGACTATTATAAATATTTAATGGCCCTCTCAGAAAATAATCTATTTGTTATACGTCTCAACGGGCAAAAGGGGCTTCCAGTAGAGTTCGCCACAAACGCTTGTAGATAAAGGTCATAACTATAAAACAAAAAAAAGTCAAGATCCTGTGATGAACCATAGGAGTAGCTTACTGTGTTCCGTTGGATCCCTATTTCGAGAAATAAACACCACTAGTTACCCAGTGATAGTTTAGGATTTTCAGTAAAATTCGCATAACTCGAAAAGGTAGTACAGACAGAGATGGACGAATCACCACTTTTTCGAGTCCGATTCAGTAGCCTTCGAGTCGAGGTCCGAGTCGCATCAAAAATTGACTCGAGTCATTTTCTAGAGGAAAGCTTCCTCCTGATTCATTTTTCCAAGAACAGATCTTCGATGTTCTCATATGACGGAATGTTCTACTTAGAATATTCTCAAATCTCTCTCTCTTCTGGTATATAACAAATATAATAAACACCGTCATAACAACCCCAAGTTGCACATGACTGACTCGAAAGGGACTCGAGTCAGTTTATCAAGTTTATCGAGTCTTTCATCTCGAGTCCGAGTTCGAGTCATAGAAAACTGCGACCCGGGTCCGATTCGTGACTCAGACTCGCCCATCTCTGAGTACAGAGCTGCGGAACATCTCATTTTGAACATCTAAAGAATTGAATTCAAACTTAATTTTTAAAAAAATGTCTTTTATAGGATTTCTCGAAAACTTTTTCATAAACAACCAAAAGCATCATTCGAAAACAAAGGTTGATGATTCGGACTCTGGTTTAGCCCTGGGAAAACTGCAGAACTGATTTAGCTGCTGAGTTGATCGTTGACTAGCGTACAAAATATTCTAACTTTCCATGGTAAAAATGTTGCTTTTTATTCGTTCAACTATACGAAGATGAATTGTCACATGTATACAACTAAGTGTTGTACATCCATATATTGATTTATTCACGTTTAAAAGAATAACAAAGCATCGTACAATATCAAAAGAACCAAAATATATATAAAATCCTATAATGAACTAATGTTGATAGACAACTGATTCTGTTCAGTTCCAGTTAATCATGTCTAAAAGTACGAAAATCATTCGATAACGAAAAAAGCATTTGATATGGTAAAAAAGCAATAGAACTTACTTTTACTAATGGCGTTAAATCGCGTCTCATCGAAAAAGCATCTTCACCATCGGCATAATAACGTGGATCACGGTCATGAATACTGAAAAATTTTGGATCAAAAGATTCATTTGTACAAAAAAATACTCATGAGTTTAGAGAATGCAAAATAGTCCAACGACCAGTATGCCATTCAGATCAATAAAACTGAGATAAAATTTGACAATAAATTAAATTACTAGGCTCTGAGAAAGCTGTGTTTTTCTCAGTCGTCAAGACGATAGGCGGCAGGTATCTTATATGAAAACTACAGTTTAATTACAACAGTTTTCTTTCGAATAGTTACAAAACCAATATTTTAGCCGTCAAATTTATTTCCTTAACATACCTGAATCCAAGTGCATTTTGATATAAATGTAATGCTGCTCGATTACTAACTCGAACATGTAAAGATACATATTTGGCGTTAAAATTTTCTACCATTGCGCGACTTGCTTGTTCCATTAATTTTTGTGCTAAACCTAAACGACGATGGCTACGGCGGACAGCCTCAATGAAAAACAGATAATATACTAATAAAGTAGATATAACAAGATAAAAAGAATCTACCAGTGATGTTATATGTCCGTGTGGTACAGTGTCTTCATTATCATCTTCCCTACAACGAAAAGAAGTGTTGATTATATTGAGTCAAAGTGGTCAAAAAAAAAGATTTCAATCACATGAAATAGATTTTCTCTATTCCGTTACGGAGCATATTAGAATCAAACTAATAAGAAATTCAAGTACTATCGAACAGTAAGAGAGAAAAATGAAACATTAACATCATTACTCGAAAGGTTAAGATTTAATTTAACTTACATTTTTGCTAATACATAACCAACAATTTTTCCATTATCGTCTTCGCCAACATAAGATAATTGTGGCCAAGAGAGACCATGATAGAAATAATACTTCAGCTGATAATTCTCAGGTAAACATAGTAAATTACAATGTTGCATGTTCATTAAATCTTCGGGCTAAATAAATTATATTACAGGATAAATAAAGAAAAGATCATAAGAGTATAACACACTCACAGTGGCATTTCGAATGATCATGATGAAAATTTTAATTTTATAAATATTAAATCTAAAAAGAAACACCGCTAAGTTATAATACTTATAAGTTTAAAAAATATTTTGAGCGTACACCAAGTCAGTGTTTCTAATGAGAATTTGAACTGAAGTATCAGTCGACACTGGTTTTTCGTAGAGTATTATAAACTGCATATAAATGACATTTGAACAATAGTAAACGAAAGCTTAGTCTTTCTCTATTGACTCTTAAGTATAAGCACAGCAGATCAGAAACCATTAAGTCATACAAAAGCGGATCAATATAGTTTATTTACAGCGATTATGAAACAATCATATTCATCAACATAAAATACAAGTTACAAAGTCAAAACGGAAACAACCTAGTAAACATAGAACAAGTTCTCGTCTTCCTGCTTTATTCACATCATAATCATGAAGTGATTTAGCTGTTCCGATTTGGACTCTTCGGAAACATCTCATAATAGATTTTATCCATGCCAAATAAAGATGTTCTTCTGAGTCATTCCATAACTGGAATACTTTAGCAGTGATCTGATGACATCGAGTACTAGAAACTGAAAAAGAGTTTAACAGTTCAATCTCAACTTTGACATCTTATCTTCTTATATCAACGAGAGAACATTCAATAACGTTTCTAACGGATTCATCATCAATCTAGCACGATCACTTGTTCGTATTTAACTAAGCGCATTATAATCGTGTTCAAATATCACGGACATTTGAAGTTGTTATGTCCGTTGTTTGCGCTGTGATGTTGAAAATGGTGGTCGGTTGTTAATATGAAATAGTTCTAATTACGCATGTGACTGTAATTGTATCTTGGTTGATTCGACTTTATCATTTTTGATCCACCTTGCTATGCTATTTTTGATGACGGGGATTATGTTGGGAAAAAAAACATACAAAAAATTCGACGATGGTTACGGCTTTTTCTCTGCTAGTTCATCATTATCGATCTAGAATAAAACAAACAAAATTTTAGCCTTTGACTACATCTAGAATGAGAAAATAAGTATACACACATCAAGGTCGTTCCCAGGGAAACGTTCAATGACAAATGAAATTTCTTCATAAAAGGAACATAAGTTAATCCAAATTTTCTTACTCAGAAAAATTACAAATATTCAAAACCATAGAAATTGTTCAATTCCTCTATCGAGGTGGATATGCAAACGCGTTCAATGCAGCTCACTCAACATATAATCTTACGATTAACCAAGCAGAAATAATTGCTTGCCATTCTAAGCGTGAAACTGAGTGCCTGTTTAGTTTACATTACATTGCATTTCTATTCTTTGATAAACAAGCAAAGTACACTTGTAAGCTACCAGTAGCAGCAGTCTTAATTTCGGTAACTCTGATTAAGACTGTTGCCTGTCTTCTAACTCACTCTCTTTGCTTATTTGTTTTTCATCCTCTGTTCTTGTTTATCTATGATTATTCACACTTACGATTAAGGATGCATTTATAAAGCAACATTTTTTCCTGTGTCAAATAAAATATGCAGATGCTGCTGACATTCTAAACGCACTCTGATACTCATCATTAACAACACTGTATTGAATCAACTGATTGTAGAAACAACGTAGCCAGCAAACTTCATTCTAGCCACGTGTAGAATAAGCGTAACTGGTCGTTTTAGGAACCAACGTGGTCATGAGTAGAATTAACTGTCTAATTGTTGTTTCACACAATATCAATCATTTATCGAGAAGGACTGAAGTGCGAGAGATTGAGATACTAAAAATGTATTGGTACCATAGTCTTTTACAATAATCTTTTTACGTCGTTGGAGAGTTTTACGCTTGACTTTGGATATAACTTTAACTTCATAGATCTCAACTGTTGGAGATCACATATGCGCTTAATTTTGCAACTTTTACCATACACAATAATGGAATATCCTTTACCTTCAAAAAGTACAGAAATATGTCTAAATATATTTTATTCAAAACGCAATGTAGTTTAGGTCTTCCAGACTGCTTCAACTTGATTAAACTCAGTCGTTATATGTCACATGTCTGCATTAGTGCGTTATGAACGGCCTGTGTATGCAACTTTATGAGTTTAATGTTTCATTCTCTTTTAGACAGCGAAAATCAAGTCAGTTATTTGTTGTTTGCCAAATTCTTCTACTGTTTTTTCAGTTTATTTTGCTTTAATGAACCGAACAGATTTTAAACCAAGTAAATAACATCATTCGTAAGTTCGATATACCACGTTCCATATCATGGCTGCCGTTTGTACACTCGAAATGAAATAAAATTATAATCCCAAAAAAATAGATCGAAAAAACAAACGAACGAAACACAAAAAATAAATTAATGTTTTATTTGGTTCAACTTCATGATGATGAAGATGTTCTGTTAAAAAAAACTGAAGAACAACAACAAAAATGAGATGGTGGAGCCAAGACAAATTAATAAACAACGAAGTTATTCAGACGTAATTAATAAGTAGACTAGTTCTGTAGTAGTTTATTATTGTATGGCCGATTGGCCTCCAACATCAACAACAACCCATAATCCTACTAACCGTTTAACAAATAAAATACCGTCAACACCGATCGTAGCTATAAACAATCAAAATCCGACGTCAAATCAAAATAAATTACAAACAACATCGTCTCCACCAACTTTTTATTCTCACAATTCGCCAACAACGACTAGTACCTCCCTAATTCATGAAACATTTCGTAGCACATTGCGACTTGTCACGGGTACCGACAGTACAGAGCAGCAAGAGGTAACCAATTTGTCGCATATGTGTTATCCTCCCATGATTCCAGATGACCCATTGATTAATACAGACAATCTTGACAGTGATGGTAATATGAATGATCATTCACATACAGGAACAGGATTGGGAACCAGTATTATAGACTCGGGACCTCATAGTAATCATGATAATTACCAAGAAGGCCATGGACACTTTTTTGTTAAAAAAACATTTCATAAACCAACTTATTGTCATCATTGTGTAGAAATGTTATGGGGGCTTATTGGACAAGGTTATTATTGTGAAGGTATGTATTTTGTCTAATTAACGAAATGACTTGACATTTGCTGCTATCTACGTCCTTTTCACTCTTAGGAAGTATAAGACTACATATGTTTTTTTGTCGTTGTATTTTTAGTTTGCAATTTTATTTGTCATGACAGATGTAGAAAACACGTTATATCACCATGTTCTAGTATTGCCCCGATTCTGATCAAAGTAAGTGATAACTTTACTTTATTTTGACAGTTCTCTTTTAAAGTTATATGACTACTAAAAATTATAAGACTTTGTCAAGAGTATGTTTTCGTCTAACTATCGATAAACCTTTAACCCGATTTTATCGTTGTTAAAAAGTAATAGTATCTTCTTGCTAACTATCCATCAATTTTGTTTCGAGAATTCCGTACATTTTCTAAATTTTTTACTAGATTATTGTAAGAGAATATTTGAATAGATACAATAAAGAGTACCTGTTGTCACGTATTTAATCAACAATTTGGTGTTGTTTAAGTCATTTTTGGACATATCAAGATACTTTTATGTCTGCCTATAAAATCTCTCTTTTGATCACTTTTTGATTTGTTTGTTTAATCATTTTTCAGAATCCTGTTTGTCACATATGGTCTGATGTTAGTCGTTTCAAACGTAAATTTTGTAATGTATGTCGGAAACGTTTAGAAGATTTTTCGGCTGTACGATGTGAAAGTAAGTACAATTCGTTTAGCTGTTGTATTGCTTTGTTTTTCGATCTAATGTAGATACAGACAGATTTTATTTTGTTTTTACTTAGCATTTAGTGTTGAGTAAGTAAATTACCATGTTTTTTCTGGGATTTATAATGCTGCATTTTATGTTTTGCTTTTTTGCAAGTATAAGAGATTAAAATGCACAACTCATAATATTATACTAAAACAATTGAGTAGATTTTCTTGATTCTAACTGTTCTACTAAACAATCACTCATAATTTTTTGATATAAACTATAATCGACTAATAAAGATTGATATTAATCTTTCTTGCATTTGCTGCTCTATCAAGTGTGTTATGATAGACAGAGTTCTTTAGTTATGTAATTTTTTAATGCAGAAGAACTTAAGACTAACTAAACATTAACATCCCATTATTCATTTTGATATATTAATTGAATATTTTTCTAATTTATTTATTTAATTTTAGTATGTGAATATTATGCTCATGAAGATTGTAAAGATTTTGCTGTTAATGATTGTCGAGAAACAGCCACTTATGTTCCAAAGAGAGACAATGTACGTATAGATTTTGATTGAAAGTTTCCACTAAAGAAAAATAGTAGACAAAATCTATAATATTTAATTTTGAGTAAATTTGACTATTATGAATGGTTGACTAATCGAAAGTATTTGTCTATTTGCTATTTCTTTTCCAGACAACTGTGCGTCATCATCAGCATTGGCGTGAAGGTAATTTGCCAACAAATTCCAAATGTGCAGTGTGCAGAAAAACATGTTGGTCTAGTGAATGTCTCGCGGGTATGAGATGTGAATGGTGTGGAATAACAGTAAGTATTTCAAATAATCTCTCTGTTTACTTATTATTTACTTATAATTTTCTTTTGTTTATAGACCCATAGTACATGTCGTTCAAAAGTTCCTGAAGATTGTAATTTTGGTACATTACGGGATATTATTATACCTCCATATGCAATTAGTATACCTCGGAGCGATTTAAATAAAGAATCTATTTTGGGAATTGGATTAGTTCGGCGATACAATGAAGTGCCAGCCATATCATTTGCCGGTCCAGGAGGTGATATGTATTTATATCGGTTTCCTCTATCCACATCTATATGTCCTGTTGTCTCTTATTAATGTTTACTTCTTCGTGTTTCACATTCCGTACAAAATTCACACACTATTTTGTAATACACATAAACCACCCTAAATGAAAAGACGGCACTTATCACTTATTCTAGGACGGCATAGCACGATGTAAAATGCACGTACTTAAGCATGTACCGTTTGCTCATCTTCACAGACCTTACTCTTATCGTTATAAAAATATTTAAAATCACGATAGTATTGGTTAAAATTAGTGTTTTCATTTTTCTCAATGAATTAATTAAAATATAATATGTAGTTTAAGTCTAAGTCAGGGAATATCCAATTTAATTTTCAAATTTCTATGTTTTAACAGTTTATTATTCTTCATAGAAATATTTAAAAAATAATAGTTTATAACAACAGTATAGTTTCTGTCCTTTTCGGCGTTTCTCTAGCGTTATCCAATAAATATATATTTTTTTACATATTGTTTTATCTTAATTCTTATTTCAGTTTCTTCATGTTCTCCATCAACAATGTCAGTGGGTGCATCCAGCAGTAGTAGTTTTTTTTTCTCAACGAGTAGTACTAGTGGTCAGCATCAGCATACAGCATTAACTGCTGTACATAGTTATAACGATATGCCACCTCAATCTCCAAGTAAAATAGAAAAAGCGAAAAAAAATAATTTATATCGTCGCATACAGCGACAATCATCATTTGTATTACCACGAAAAAAAACACAACGGGAACATCGATCAATATACAGGGGTAAAAATCATTAAAAAAAACAACAACTAGTTGCTAGTCTATTTGCTGCTCCATTGATCACACACACACATACACATATTTAGTGCCTGCCTGCCTCCCGTTATTTTTTAAATGATAAAGCATGTTGTGCATAAAAATGTTATTGTCGTGTTGTCTTGTTTGTATTGTAATCTTTATTCCTGCTAATTCCCATAAATAATATGAAGGAAAAAGTCAATAGTAAGAAACATTTATAATCCACTTTCAATTTACTAGAAAAAGTAGACGCATGATTTTAATACTATTAAAATAAATCAGTAAATAATTAAATATTTGAAGTAAAAGTGGCTTTTTACCCTCCTATCTCATCGTCATGTTTTTTTTTTTTGTTTGTCTTCTTTTCTGCAATGATTTGCATTCTTTTTTGTTTTTATTTTTAGTACGCAGTATATCTCAAGATTATAACTCTGCTGATAAAGAGGATCAAGCGTCGAATCCAAGTGGCACATCTGTGAATAATCCTTCTACTACTTACATTGCACCTGAGCCGCCTTCACAACCACAACCACCTAGTCTAATAGCACCAAATTCACAACCATCATCTAAACGACGAGATAAATCATCAAAAGCACCAGATGAAGAAGAAGAAAGAGGTATATTACATATAGTTAATAATAAAAAATAATAATCAATATGAATAATATATTTTGTATTGTTTTTCTTTAGAAATAATAAAAGTATTTGATGGTAATGCAGCATATCGTGAAAATACACCAAGAGCTATATCAGTACCAAAAGTGACCAGTTATAAACAAATATTGGTAAATTTATTTACCTATAAAAAGTCTTTTTTTTTTAAAACAAATTTCAACATTTTTATTATAGGAGGCCGCATTACGTACATTCCATATTAACGATGATTCAAATAAATATTGTATAACTGTTCCTATTGAATCAGACAGTATGTATCTTATTCAAAAATGTAAAAAAAAGATTGACTTGAAGCTTGTAAAAGACTTAGTCTGACAAAATAATTCTTTTATCAGATTCAAGACTAATAGAAAGTCAAATAACTGATTTTTGATTTTTCCTTCCATCTATTACATAATTTATTTTCAAATGCTCACATTACTGCCTTATATCTATTTATAAATTTTCAACTATTATTTTTTTTCGATATTTGTCTAGATGGCAAAGATCATGCAATCGATGAAAATAATCCATTGAAATCTATTAGACAATTAAATTCTAAACGTCATGTATTCATACGTTATCGTGAAACAGATAACGATCCTTATTTTGTTCGAGTTTATCCAGGAATATTGAAGTAAGAATATCTTTTTTCAATCTATTTATATTGATTATTATATAAGTTTTCTTTTTGTTTAGTTGTAAAACAAATGATTGTTTTAAAACGATAATAATTGACTCTGAAACAACAACAAAAGAAGTTGTAGGAAAAGCATTAGAAAAATTTGGACTACACGTAAGTTTCTATAGTTAAACACTATGATACAGTCGTATTTACATTGAGACGTATAAAATCGAAAAATATTTTCTCGAAATTAAATCTGAAATATTTTTAAAACAATCTTGCAGCAAAAGTGATAAAAATGACAATAATTTTCTAAGTTTCTTTAACATAGAATATTTTCGTATGAAGAATTGTGAGATGAATAAAGTTATATGTACTTTTACGAAAATATTCTATTATTTTTATGTTTTGCGTTTATGATGTCATTTAAAAAAGTGTATGAAGAAAACTAATAATTATGAAAATACACATTTTCTGTAGTAGTTCATAATTTTTATTAAATATTCTTTCAGATTATCAACTGACCAAATAGAGAAACAAAAAAGTAAAATAATTTTTTAACTCTGTTTTTATTAAAAGTAAAACTGAATGCTTACTGCAGTTCGTTTAGAATTGCTTTTAAATAGAAAAATTTATTAATATTGTAGCAGCTGAATTTATTTAATTTTTGCTGGTGATGTTATTTGATTTTGCATAAGAAATAGTTGATCTTTTTCTTCTTGATAAACTTTTGCCTCTCTTCTATTTTAAAAGCATAAGTTATCGAAAAAAAAAGTTCTTAAAGAATATATGATTGAGAAAAAGATAGTACCTTCTTCTGGCAAGAAAATGGTGATTTTCATTGAAAAATCGTTTCCAAATGGTTAGAGAAGAAAATTCTCGGTAATAATCATCCCTAGACACAACAAACATTCTATATTTAATTCTACAATCTTGTACTTATCAATATCTATGTTACATTTTGTTTATAGGGTGCAATACCTGAAAATTATTCATTAGTCGAAGTATTATTAATCTCAAATATTAACTACACATACACTGATCGAGTTTTAGAAGAACATGAATGTCCGTTATTTGTACTCAAACAACAAAGACAAGTAGGTTAAAATGCTGTTGAAAGAATAGTTATTTTCAATTTACATTATATAGAATTAATCGAACGGTGGACAGTTTTTATAAATTAGTAAATGATAGAATATTTTTTTTTTTAAATTTGAAGAGAACAAATTATATAATTTTTAGAATAAAAGCTTTGTTTAGCTTAATTCGAATTGTTTATTTCTAGGAATCCGTTCGTAGTCATCGTGTTACTCGTTTTTATTTACAACATAAAGAAGATCCTCATGGCCCATCTGTTTCATTATTTGTTGGAAATTTACCAACGGGTCTACGTACTGAACGTCAATATGATCGTATTCTGTTTACAGATGTATTAAAGTCAAATAAAGAATTAAAATGGGATAATATGGAAGTTATTTATTATGAACATGGAGCAATGGTTCTAGTATATAATGATAGTGAAAAAGCGACTAAAGCCTATTCAGAATTACGAAGAGGAATGTATGACAATAAACCATTAATGGTGCTAATGTTGCCGAATATACAAGTATATTAAATAATTAAATAATAAAAATAATGAATTATATTTTATTTATTATATAATTTTAGCCGCAAATAATGCCTCCAAATGTGACGCCATTACTCGTATTTGTTAATGTTAAATCGGGCGGTCAACAAGGAAGTGAATTGATAACAAATTTTAGACATTTATTAAATCCACATCAAGTATTTGATTTACAAAATGGAGGACCATTGCCTGGGTATGTTTATTCTCTACATATTTCTCTAATATTTCTTTTCATTTATTTATAATATTTTATAGATTGTATGTATTTCGAAATATTCCTCATTATCGAATATTGGCATGTGGTGGAGATGGTAATAGAACAACGGTGCATGACACATAAAAATACATATAAACACATACTTTTGAATTTTTTCAGGTACTGTTGGATGGGTATTAAGTTGTTTAGATAATGTTGGACAAGATGCATTGTGCCAATCGCCGCCGGTCGGTATTGTTCCCTTAGGAACAGGTAAGCAACAGAACAACGACAGTTATTTTTTTCATTCACATTTGACCATGAATAAAAGTCTTTTATTTTTTGAAAGAAAAAGTTTCATGCTTTTCTCTTGGTTTCAATAACGTTACATCACATTAGTGATGATTGAATATTGAACTATTTGTAATATTTTTACGTGCATAGTTTCAAGCAATTTAAATTTGTCTACATATTTAGGAAACGATTTGGCTCGTGTATTACGGTGGGGATCGGGTTATACGGGCGGTGAAGAACCGATATCATTGCTCAGGGATATTGTTGAAGCTGAAGAAATTAAACTTGATAGGTAAGTTAAAAGAATATCTTAGTCACTTGCAATATAATAGACTCATTATATTTGTTTATTTCTAGATGGACAGTTGTCTTTCATCAAGATCAAGAAAAACGAGATCCGGTAAGCAAAAATATGGCGAAGACAAATCGTCGATTAAAACTACCGGCACGTGACTAACTTAATAATGAATAGTATATCGTAGTTGACATAATGCACGCACCCCATACCCCATTTTTTTTTTAGCGATAATCTTAATTTTAATTCATGTTAAATTAACTTGTTTTTATATTATACTAATCTATAGGAAGGAACAACAAATGAAGATAAAACAGAAATGTTTGTGATGAACAATTACTTTGGACTTGGTTTAGATGCCGATATATGTCTAGATTTTCATATGGCTAGAGAAGAAAATCCAAATAAATTTAATAGCCGGTAAATTCTAATAGAACATAATTTTTTAAACAATATTAAATATTTTTATGTTTAGTATCCAAGCCAAAGGTTATTATTTCAAAACTGGATTACGAAAAATAATGAAAAAAGGCGGTCTAAAAGATTTTACACGCGATATTATTTTGGAAGTAGACGGAAAACGAATTGATTTACCATCATTAGAAGGCATCGTAATATTAAATATTCTAAGGTCAGTTTGGACTATTTTTATTCTCTTTGCATAGCTTAATGTTTTGTTTTTCATACGCGTCTATCATTTTAGCTGGGCTAGTGGAGCAAATTTATGGGGACACGAAAAAGATGACAAATTTTCACGTCCAACACATTATGATGGCATGTTAGAAGTTTGTGGTGTAACGGGAATTGTACATATGGGACAGATACAATCAGGAATTAGATCAGCCGTTAGATTAGCTCAAGGAGGACATGTAATGCATCATTTTTTACTTAAAAATAATGAAATCATAGTGTTTTAATAATCAACCTTTATCGAATTGTTTCAGGTTCATATTCGTATGAATAACGATTATCCAGTACCTGTTCAAGTCGATGGAGAACCGTGGCTTCAACCGCCATGTGACATCACAATAATTAGATCAGCATTAAAAGTATGTCATCATTAGATTTTTTGTTTTTAAATTAAATATCGATCTTGATGTTTCGACAGAATAGAAAATTTTCTCTTATTAACATACATTTCGACTCTTTGCTTTCAAAATTGAGAAATATGATGTTGATGAAATCTTTCATAATCCGTGATTCATGCACAGTCATAATTACTAATCTAAATTCCTATTTAAATAATTCTATTTTTATACGCTGTTTGTATTCAAATTCTATCATTCTAGGCCACAATGTTACGTAAACGTAAAAGTAAAATAAAACGTCGTAATACTGAACCATCCGTGTATTTTCCTGATGTTGATGATGATTCAAAGTGTTAAGAACAGTTTATTGCTTATTCACATTCATTCACTCACTATAATTTAGTCTATTTTATTTTTCTTTTTTTTTTCATGTTTTTCTTTCAGCTGGTTCTGAGAAAGACAAAACAGAAAAATTCATGTGCACAAGCGCATTTTTTTTCTCCTCATATTTGTTTTGTGTGTTGGTGTGTAATAAATTTTTGCCCTCGCGTTTTTTTTTTCTTCTCTTTTTCTTTCTCTTTCATATTCTAGTCATTTTAATAAATATTTTTTTGCGTTTTTTGCTCGGTGATGTTTTTACTTTCGTCTTGTTCTCATCAATTTCACGACCGGCAACAAAAATCTCTCTCTCTTTTGTTCTCCGCGCTCTATACATATCAGTTGACATACGCACATATATATATATATATATATAAATATATACACAACAAATAGATCGGATTTTTGCATAATACCTAAAACAGTGACAATGGCAAGATGTCTGTGTGTTTGCGTATGTATTCTCTCCCTTTTCATTTTTTAAAAAATTTTTTTTTTTTTCTTCGTTGTAAAAAAAAAACCCTCATCGGTGCCCCATTTTTTTTTCTAGTCGCTTGCTTTTTTTTTTTCGTCTTTTTTTTTTTTTATATATCTAATCAATATCATGTATTCTATCATTTAAAAAAAAAAAGAGTAGAGAATCGATAGAAACGAGGAGTGATTTAGAAGAATTTATTTATAATTGTGCAACAAAATTAGTTTTTGATTTTCGGTTAAGCTGCTAAAAAATATATTCGATTAATAGAATAAACAGTTTATTAGTAGCCAGACACTGCCTCATCTATCTAAAACAACTAATGAAATTTTATATTAACAAATGAACAATCAGTTATTTATAATTCACTTGAATTGTAGGAAATAGGCATAAGATAAAAGTTTAATTTCGGTTATTGTGTTGTTTTATTCTCTTCTCTATAGTCTAGACAAATATCTTGCTTACTTAATCTCTGTACTCTGCTTTCATTCTTTTAATGAAGGTGTCAAGCTACAATAATCAGAATGAAGAACATAGTGTGTAGTGGTAGTTCGAATTTTGCAAAAAGCGATAGACTAGTTTTCTTATTATCAGGGGCAATAGTATTATTATTGACATTTTTTTATGGGGGACGTGATGGGGGTTTTTGAAAGGAGAAAGATCTATAAAGCGCATATTTTATCTCAATTCTATCAGTTAAAAAAGATTTTTTCCAATAAGTTAGAAAATCTTAGTATTGCATAATCGAAATGAATTCTAATGTCTTGATTTCATTCTTAGAAAGTAGTTTTGATAAATGTTTTTTTTTTAGGCAAATATTTTTATGACAGTAGTCTATTTTTTATTTATTTCGTTTTTCTTTTTTTCTTCAAGACATAACTGAATAGTTCTTTTTATCTTTGTGTGTGTGTGTGTGTGTTTGTTTGTCTATTTTAATTTTAGTTCTTGTTGTTCTCCTCTTTCTCTCTCTCTCTCTCTCTCTAATTTAACTAGCACAGGTTGTTCTCATCTTGCGCGCGCATCCCATAAGAACAAAAAAAGAACAACAAACATCGAACAGTGATGTTATTATTTGTATTCGTTGTTTTTTTCTTTGTCCTTTCCGATGCCTAAGTATTACTACTGAAAATAGATGTAATTTTTTTTCTTCTTTTTTTCTCACACACAGATATATATATATATATATTTAGAGGAAACACACATAAAATGCTATGTTCTTTCTATTTCTCAACCAGACCTACAAAAAAAGATCTTTTTTTTTTTGTTCATTTTCTGTAAAAATGAAACTTTTTTTTCTCTCAGTGTCGGATTTTTTTTTTCTCTTTTGATTGGAATAAAAATATAAATATTATAATAAAGAAACAAAAAAAATATATATATTCTTTTTTTTTTTACTAGTTTCATTGAACGAATTTGATGGCATGAACACAGACACTGAAAACGATTTTTCCTAAAGAATAATATTTAATTGCTTCGAGTTTTTAGTCCTATCTCACTCACATAATAGGTTTTAAGTATCGATCAGCAGGGTTAAATGTTTGAAGTAGAAAAAGAATATTTGTCAGAAAATGAAAATAAAAAATAAAATATATATTCTTAATATTTTCAAAATAAAAGTCTAGACATTTTTTTCCCAATCGTTTATCCTTTATCTAACAAAAATTGCGTACTTGACAGAGAAAGCCCTAAGACTCTTTGAGCCTATTGTGAGGAAAAATTAGAAATATGGTACACTATTTAATAAATATTGATGATCGCAAAATATTCATCAATTTTTTCATCAGATGGGGGTTGAATGAGCTGTAAAGGACTAAAAGACAAATAGGGAGACTCGACCTGACTGGAAATTGATTAATACGTGATTGATATTAATTTGGTACAACGACTTGAAATCGTTTTGGTATTTGTAATATTTCATCAAGCAATTTTGTTTTCTTCTCTACTGTGACAATATTCTGAGTTTATTTTTCCAATCAATCGTCTTTATGAGTACTTGTAGCTAAAGTTTTATCAATGATGATGGAAGGATTCAAACAGCAGATTCTAAAACTGTGATCAGACAAAGTGTAAGGAATAAATCGTTTCTGCTCGCCGTAAGAAACACTAGATAAAGTTTGATTGTTTTTTATGACATGAGTAAATAATAAAATTATTTAAAAGAATAAAATGAAAAAAAAACTTTTGATATTGATTTATTAAAACTCGAAATATTCTTTATTCATATATTCAATAACAGCAGTAGTACAATGGGAATAGAAATTACTCAAGTATAAACTACTGGATCAAAATTCGTTTTTAAATTTCTGGTTTGACTAAAGTGGAGAATGTATTATTTGTTTAGCATATAGAGAGAAACTACTATTTTGTAGCTCGAAGAACAAACGGAATAGCAAAAATGCTTTAAAATTAAATTTATATTCTTTAGTGAAATAATGTTTTTAAAGATAGAGAAGTTAATTGTACACTTCTAAAATAGGTTTTTTTCATGTCACATTAATATAGACTTTAATCTATTTCCAAGTTGACTGGTAATTAAAATTAGGATAAATAATAGTCAAGTATACTACAGATATGTTGTTGTTTTTTATCTTTTAGATTTTCTTCAATAGAAATTATTTTTCTTTCTAAGTACTAAGTGTATTTATTCGTTTTTCTGTTATTCATTATGCCAGATACAAACGTTTCATCATCACCAACAACAGCTGTAAATGTACCACCGGTCTATGGAGGATTAGAAGGTATGCACAAACGGTCGGTTTTCTTTCAAAGCTTGGTGATTTTAATGTTTATCACATGCTTCAGAGATATTGCATTCGAACCTTAGCACTATCAAGTCGTATAATAATCATGGGCAAGTTACCTTTTGTCTTAATGCCTCGCATCTTCCCGTCCGATACCATAAGCATTGCGTTGTGGTGTGCGACACAGTTCTTCTGATTAGATTTAGTGACTTTCTGGAAAGCTAGTATGTAATTAGTGAGTGTGTATGGGAAACTCAAGCAATCGAATGAAAAGAACTCTGCATCAGGCTAGTCTTCTGATTAAAGCTGCAATGAATGGCTAGTAACGATATGGGTAATCATGTCAGAAGCATGTTAAGCGTAGAGAAGATGTCGAATTATTAGAACTGATATTTACCTGCGGCATCTTGTACAGATAACAGTAGCTACAAGTGTAGGGTATTCTTTCTTTCTTTTTATTTTCGTTCTATACAGGCGGCATTTTTTTAAATCTAAACGAGATGTTTTATTTGACAACTATCAGACCTTCTTTTAGGTCCCGAATCGATGTATTTAAAATTGATATCTAGCGATAACCATGACTTTGTTGTCCGACGTGATTTCGCAATAAATGCATCACCGACAATTAAAAATATGTTATCGGGTCCAGGACAATATTCTGATTCACAAATGAATGAAATTTATTTAAAAGATATACCATCACATGTACTAATTCATGTTTGTCGATATTTATCTTATCGAGCTAAATATACAAATTCATCCATTGATATACCAGAATTTCCTATTGATACACAAGTTGTCCTAGAATTATTAGTAGCATCGGACTTTTTAGATTGTTAAAAAATATGAACTGCATACATCTATATAGACTTTAATTCTTTCGCTTTGGTTTTTGTATGTTCTATCGAGAGTCGTTTCTATTTTTTACTTTTTTCCTACTATGTTTATTATTGTAATAAGACAAAAGTTCGAAAAATACGATATAAACAAACACAAGTCAATCTTATCAACGAACATTGAGAATATAATAGGATTCAAAATTATTTGCTTATAAATTCAAGAATTTTACAGTATATTTTCTCTCTTTGAACATCAGGTGAATCAGTCAGATCTACAAAAAAAAAAAAGAGTTCTTTCAATTACCGTTTACCGTATTCATCCAAGACAATTCTATCGTTTAAAAGTTGTGGTACCGAGATACCGTTCTGCTTTGTCTATCTGGGAGAATATCAAGTGTTTATGAATACAAGAACAACTGGGAACATCTGCCATCGCATTAAATTGGGAAGCTTCACCGTCATTCGATTTAAAATACGATTGCAATTTCGCTTATCGCTACTTTTATGTCCTCTGCTTTTAGTTTTGACATCAATAGCTGCCATTATTATAGAAAGTGATAGCAACAAAATAAGAAAGATAACTATCAATCATATTTTGCATCCCACATTTTTCTTTTATTTAATGTCATAAAGACCTTAGTATGAATAGGAAGGTGTTCTAAAATTGAAGAAACTGTTGGTTTCATTAAAAACTTCACCTGTTTTATACTGAAATGTTGAGGATTTTATATTTAAAAAATTTGCCTAATTAAAATACTTAACATTTTCTATACGTCGTAGTCAACTGCATATCTGAAGAAAATGTTTGCTCACTTCACCGTTATTCCAGAAAATAATAGATGGCCTCCAGTAGTGGATGAAACAATGTCTGTTTATTACCAATAAACTATAGATAAGTATTTAAAAGAAAACAAAGTTTGTATTTAGTGGAGAACAATTTGATATTAATTTAAAGAGAATACAAATTAAAAAATCTATTGATCTTTGTGTTATTTAGAAAATAGACCTTTATTTTAGAGATCTGCACACGGGTATGGGAATTCCCGTGGTTGCGGGCACGAAAAGGCTCGGAAAAGACATGGACGGGCAACTGCTCTCTTTGACGGGCACGGGTTTAACAAAATGGCACCACGTCTGTGCACATCAGAGAAAAAAAATGTTTTTTCTGCACGGACAGCGAAAAAAATCCACGGATGGACACAGGCAAGCACCTTCGATAAAGCTATGGGTACGAGCAAAAAACTTTTGCCCAGCCAGATTTTTACTTTATTTACTTAAGAAATTCAGTTGATCATTTAAATCCGCTTTATTTATTTCCGATACAAGCGAACATCCTGAAAATGTCTACATGCAAGATCCAAAACTATTAACCTATCTATTATATTTTTGAGTTTTTTTTCAATCACGATAGCTAAGAGAAATCCAGAATGTAGCTAGAAGAGTTGACAATGTGAACGGTTGTGTGTGAAAAGCCCATCACAATTGTTGAAAAATTGGATTTCTAAAGAATCAAGTCTCTGATTGGTTAGTGATGATTAGACATTGATTAGTGACTTGATTAGACACACTATGCGAACAAATGAGTCAAATAATGTAAACATTTATGAATAAAACGAAATGTCTTCAAGCTCTCCCCGATGTTTTTTCAACAAACTTCAATCAACTTACAATAGACTTCAATAGCATTTTTACTGTTTCACTAATTTTTGATGATCTTAGCTGTTCGTTTATTGAATAGGGTTTGACAAATTATGACGCTAAGGTCAGAAATGTCTTGTTTTGTGCACATAACTTTGCTTTATGTAATTGAATTTTTTTACAGAAAGTTTTGTAATTGAATCCAATCCACGAAGTTAGTTTTCTAGATCTGGGTGTTTCAGAGATTCAGTTTTCGTCTGTTGTGCTGAAATTATATACAATTTGCGTTGGAAATGAATAATAAATGTTTGATTTACTCTAAAAGGACAATCAATTTTAATGCTTTAAAATGCAATTGAACAAGCAACTGATCCATTACTATACATTAAAGCTAAATAAATAAATAAGGTAGAAAGATTTCATCAATTTCTATCAGTTGATGATGCCTTGTGATTGGTGTCTATACAACAACGTCTCAAATATTCTAATGAAAAGGCATTTGAGCAATCATTCATTCAATAGTAGCTAACTAAGCGCCAAATTTGTTTTGCAATTGCATCATCTCGAATAAAAAATAATACATATGTGGTTAATGTTCTATTATTAAGTCTATATTTATTAGATCTTAATATTTCAGATATTTCATCTTCGTGTATACTTAGTTATTTAGATTATAACTAAATAATGGAATATTTCTTATACGTTGCACACCTGTAGGTAAATCTCATATCAGTTTTGTTTATCCTTTATGAAATATTTGAAGAAGTTACTTTGACATGGACTGATGAATATATCTAGAATAAATTTGATAAAATAACTGGTAAAATAAATGACAATCATGTGTTTGTAGTTGTATTGAACATACTGTTCATTTGTGATCAATCTGATTTTAGCAAGACCAATGGTTATCATTTATTTATTTTTATTCTTGACTATACAAGACATTTTTATTTCTTCTTTCTGAATAATAAATTTAGCTTGAGTTCTTCCATTGATTGCCAATAGTCGGTGACATACTACAGTTCTATGGTATAGATTAATTGTAAATAGTAGGCAATAGTGTGTTCATATAACTTTTATGCTATTCTTTTAGATTTTCATGATTTTTTTCTCGCCATTGTATTGGTAAATATGTTCTAAACCTAAAAATCGTATTTAAAATATCGACACATTCCAATTATGATACCAGATGATACAAATCCTTCTGTTGCTTGACTAGGTCTCTGTTCTTTTGCTGCAATCGATACCAGAGATGCGTTTCGAATAAAACACTTAAGTTTTCAACGTAAGTCGAATCTTAAGTTAAAAATTAAGTCGCACTTAAGTCAAAACTTAAGTTTTGACTTAAGTGCGTTTCTTAAAAACGCTTAAGTCAGGCAGAGATCGTGCAGTAAAAACCATTCGTATTTTAGACAATTTAGATTATTTTACAGCAATTTTGTACACTAAATCTCTGAAAAATTGTGTTCAGTCTAATATTATGATGGGTTGGATGGATTACAGACTTCAAATAAAGAAGTTACAAAATTTAAACAATTTTCTACTTAAACGTTTAAGTGACAACTTAAGTGAGATTGAAAGGTGACTTAAGTTAAGTACTGTTTGAGAAACATACTTAGCTAAAAACTTTGACTTAAGACAAATTTTTTACTTAAGTTTTGCTTCAGTTTTTTTTAAGAAACTGGCTCCCCAAAGACAAAACAAAAGTTAACATATAATTTGAGATAACAACAGTATTTTATTGTTAGACGTCAATAAAAAATGGCAGTATAAACTATCATATCTATACTAGCAAGTAAAAGCGATAGACTAGTTTTCTTATTATCAGGGGCAATAGTATTATTATTGACATTTTTTTATGGGGGACGTGATGGGGGTTTTTGAAAGGAGAAAGATCTATAAAGCGCATATTTTATCTCAATTC
>CAJNOQ010003282.1:0-20777 GCA_905250885.1 Didymodactylos carnosus | reverse complement strand
TTCAGAAAATTCGGTTTTCCATTGGACCACTTTACAATCCCCCTTAAATTTCACCCGATCGAGTAAAAACTTTTACCAGACGAGGTACTCAAGGTCATATCGCAGAGGTACATTTTTGCAATTTTGTTTTAGATCTTTCTGTACCGAGTTATAGGGTTTCTAAAATTTACAAGCTTGGTTGATGAAAGCTTTTCGGTATTTTTCCTGTAACTCGATAAAGAAAGGCCTAAAACAAAATTCCAAAAATGTATCTTTGCGCTATGACCTTGAGCACCTCTGGTAAAAGTTTTAACTCGATCGGATGAAATTTAAGGGGGGTTGTAAAGTGGTGCAATGGAAAACCGAATTTTCTGAAAAACTGGCAAATGGCAATAGTTAAAAACAAAAGGGAAAAAATACTCTATTGAGTTTCTAATCAGTTCTGAAAATATGAAGCCTTAGTGTGTTTTAGTTTTGTTTCACAGCTTTTCTACAGAAAGCCCAAAATGAGGGGAGGTGTACCCTTAAAGTTATTCCATTAGAATTTTATCAGTAGTCTCACCGTCTCACTTATATTACACTCTCTTTGATGGTACATTTATAGGCATGTATAATTGTAGATTCCAAAGCTTTTTTCACCTTAACATTGAATTGGACGTGAGTAAAAATTAGCACACAGTAAAAAGTTAGCTAGAATGACAAAACGAAAGGGTAAATTTATAAATAAATACATAAATTATATGAACTGACATAAAGTGTTGCTTAACATTGCATATTATTGTATTTTATAGCACCAATCTTGCCCTCAGAATTTTCTGTATGTATGTTCGTTGAGGTGCACCATCAAAGAAAATATCACTTTTATTTTTGTGATATAGAAAGTCTTGGAAGACTATAATTTTATTTGGCCTGATTTATTCCCTGAAAGAACACTTGGTATTCCAAGTTTTTTAATACAAAAATTCACCAGCACAAGTTTGTTCTGTCAGATAGTGGACAAATCTCATCGTGAAAGGTACGTATCTTTTAAAAGTTTTGGGCTGAAAAAAGTTAACAATTAAATTATCTATTATAACGACCGTTTGTTTTTATTCGTTTAGAATTACATATAGCTCAGCGTCTCTGAGTCTACTTCTTCAGCAACGGAATAGTTTAAAGCCGAGTGTTACCACCATCGAAGAACGCTTAATATTAAACCGACTGTTAGAGTTTATTAAACAGGTAAAGTAAGAATACTATTGATATTATGAAAATCTCGAGTTTCAAATGTCTGTCCATCCATGATATTTTTAAAGATTAGTTCTAGAATACTTGATCACTGAAACAACGCGGTAATGTGAAAAACGTCTCAGTTAACCCAAACCTCTAACGNTTGAGTATCTAATCGCCTTAGTGACTTTTAGTTTTTGTTACATAGCATTTCTACGGAGAGCCGAAAAAGAGAGGAGAGGTACCCTTAATAGCTAATATCTTTAAAATCTTCAAACTTCCATCTACAATGTTCTCCTCTCTGCATCAGTGATCCACTAGATGAGCAGTTTATCCTCGAGACACTACAGCTAGTTGAACAAAATTATTGCAGATATGTTGCAATTCGTTATGAAAATCTCGAGTTTCAAATGTCTGTCCATCCATGATATTTTTAAAGATTAGTTCTAGAATACTTGATCACTGAAACAACGCGGTAATGTGAAAAACGTCTCAGTTAACCCAAACCTCTAACGAGCGAGAGCATTATGAGGTCAGTTTTTTATCTTCTATTGTGAGAATGACAGCAATTCAGAATTGAAAACGTTTTCCATACTATATCTACAGAGGAGTGAGGTACCCCTTTGTTTTGAAAAAATTTCGGATTTTGAGCTGATCATACCCTAATGTAGAGGAAAGTGTGAGTTACAAAATGAGACCACTCCCAGCACTCCATGAACTTTCTTAAAAACATATGCTTTTATTGAAGTTTTTCCTTCAAAGTCCAAAACTTTCCTCCAAAGTTTTTTAGTTACATAAACTTTTCTCTCCTTTTCTGTACATTCAAAATTTTTTCTTACACCTAGTCCGGTAGAAGAAAGTGTTTTCTTCACAATAAGACGTTCCATAATTTTCCGATGAATTTTCGTGGAGATATAAGCAAATCTGTGTACAAAATGCGTTTTTCTTAAAAAACCATTTTTTGCTACCGGGCTTCATTGTGTCACATTACGACCCTCCTTAAACTCCATCGGATAGAGTTAAGATTTTATCAGAGATACTCAAGACACTATTGCAGAGATACTTTTTTGTAATTTTATTTTAGACTTTTTTTACCGAGTTATAGGACTTCTGAAATTGAACAAGTTGATTTTTTGAGATGTTTTTCAGTATTTTTTCGTATAACTTGACCAGGAAAGGTCTGAAGAAAGATTCTCAAACAGCACCTCTGCGATATGCTTGAGTACCTCTGGTAAAAATTTTTACTCGATCGGATGAAATTTAAGGGGGATCGTAATGTGACACAGTGAAAAACCGAGTTTTTTGAAAAACTGGAAAACGGCCATAGTTAAAGACAAAATCAAAAAAATACTCCATTGAGTATCTAATCGCCTTAGTGACTTTTAGTTTTTGTTACATAGCATTTCTACGGAGAGCCGAAAAAGAGAGGAGAGGTACCCTTAATAGCTAATATCTTTAAAATCTTCAAACTTCCATCTACAATGTTCTCCTCTCTGCATCAGTGATCCACTAGATGAGCAGTTTATCCTCGAGACACTACAGCTAGTTGAACAAAATTATTGCAGATATGTTGCAATTCGTTGAATGTCCTCTGCATAAACGTAGAAAACTGCTCCGGTCAGATACATACATAAAAACGATTCTGGCATCTTTACACTTCATAAGACACAAACGATAGTAGATGTATTGCACCGTAGTTGCTCATTATTATTATCAGCCTCATGCCTTTCTCACTTGGTGCATTATTATTCAGTAACCTTGCATGGTTAAAATCACTCCGTTCTGGTATATTTAACTGAAAGAGAAGAATCTTTTGCATTGTGAAAGTAACTTTACGAGGGAATTAAACAGAAAGTTTAACCACAATACAACAAAAAATGAAGGACTGAATATTCTCTACTCAGCTTAAAAATTGCTGTGCACATACGTATGAGTGTTTGATACGTATTTGATTAAAATAATAAACTGAAAATAAGCAGTAATAAAAACTATATGAAAGAACTATAAAAAGAAGAACATAAAAGAACGCACATAAAAGGCTCACTCTACGATAAAGAATAATCTGTTTTGATATCAATCGTGTGTCTACATGGTAAAAGAAAAACAACCACGCGCGACGTGTATGTAATACAGACTATGTCTACATACCTAGATAGAAACATATGTTCTTCATTTCTTTTCTCTCACTACAGACAGAAAAGAACAGATTGATTAGAAACAGAAATAATTAAAATAAAAAGTCAAACCAAAGCAGAAAAAATCCATCCCATTTTCTTCCAAAATTTAATTAGTAGATCTTGTTCTACCTGCTCAATAATTCAAACAAAAATCGCGGCTGGCGTCGTGTTTTTCAAAGATCAATAAATTGCTAGGAAAACATGTTTATTATTTGATGAAAATTTCTTGGAAAATTTTCGTTTTTCCTACCCTTCACTAACACTCCTATAGCAAGCCAACGAAATACAGTACCATTCTCACACTTTGCCTGACACTATCAGCAGAATTGGAGTCTTTTTAAAGATTGAATGCATCAATGAGAAAATAATTCAGTATAGAAAAAACTACGTGTACGTTGTTGACCATTTCGATCTTAAGGGAGGATCCTCCTATTTAGATTTGGTTCAAACATTGGCATATTGTAGAGGACACTTCAGAATATATGTGACAAGAGTCTGAAGGTTAACGGACGTGCAGTTTTCTACAAAAAAAATTTTTTAAATTATTTTCGGCCTTTTTTACCCATTTTTTAAAATTTAATAAAACTTTTACTTTCCAGTTTGAAACCTCGGCTTTGTAACCAGTCGGTAGAGCGCATCTAGATGTATACATGAAAAGGTTGACATCGTTCTTGAACAAGATTTGACGGAAAAATTCGGATTTGATCTTGAGAATGGGTTTTGGGATCAAAAGTGTGAGTTTTCGTGATCTTGCTTGCAGGTGCTCTGTGTGGAAGCATTTTGAAGCGAAATGTAAGCGTAGAAGTTGTTTATCATGTTCTTTTCTATAGCATAATACTTTGCGGCCACTAAACAAATCTTAAGGTCAATCTTTAAAACTGAAAATACTAAGACGCTGCACTGCGGAGAAAAGGCGCTCAAATTTTTACGATGCTTTCTCTTTCCTTCCCAGTCAGAAGATAGTGTTCAAAAATCTTCAACTCATAGAACATAAACACCTTCATACGCGAAATCGAATGGAAGTGTCAAAAATCGCAAAAAAATAAAGATTTTCAGGCAGGTTTTCTAGAGTCCCTCAGCGCAAAATCATCCAGGACCTTGAAAAAAGTCTCGCTCCAAGGACGAATTTCTAAGGAAAACTGTGGGAACAAAAAATGTTCCGCATCAAATTTAGCGTGAAACAACAAAAGAAATTTTTGAAATTCGTAAAACTCAATTTTCGAATTAAATTTTAACTTTAAAAACCAGTATTTGGGGCGTTAAAAATCGAGTTTAGGAAATTTCGAAAATTGCTTCCTTTATTTCACGCAGAATTTGATGCTGAACAATTTTTGTTCCAATATTTTTATTCCATAATGCTTTCCTAAAGCGAAACACTGTTCAAGGCTTTCTTAAAAATACTTTTTGTGCTAGATTTGGTATGGACAAGTTAAAGTCAAGTTTCTTCACCCGGGGCGTCCTGGAAATATCAGGAGAATGGATAGTCCAAGATCTTTTATTTAGTTACTAAAATTCTGAATGGATTATTGACACCTTATCATCTCGGTGGAAATCAGTTGTCAAATGATTTAGCTTTCAACAACTGAATAGAAAGTATCGGCTACCCGTTCTGCTGATATTTGCTTTTCGGTTTTTATTTTAAAATGTGAACTATAATACAACTGAGTAAAATCAACTTTAAAACCAAAACAGTCGATAACATATACGAAGTTTTTTCACGCTAAAATTTTTTCTGCTTGATGAACTGAAACTTAAAGACTCATAAAAAAGATAGATAATTGACCACAGAACGCTCTTTTTAAAGAGTTTAAAGTATTGTGTGCTCTTCAATAAGAGCCAAACCTGTGTACAAAAAATCCCTTTGGATTTCTTTCATAATCACAGGATCATCTACTAGTAAACCACGATAGAGAACAGCCTCGCACACTTGAAAATGCACTCTTGTCAGACATAATTGTTATCATCCGTTTCATTGTGACATCATCGATCAAATTCAATCTAGATTTGGATAAAATCTGATAGGATATAGGGATGTAAGAGTTAACCTTCAATTTAATATTTGATCTACTAATACTAGGACGAGGTAAACTTCAATACACTTATCGACGAAGTTCAAAGAGAAATATATTCTTTATTGACCGAACAAGTGTTTATCCATCATGGTTCGCAGGTAAGATTTTGATTACATTAATCAAATTACAATATGAACAAAAATAGATTATCAAATAAGACAGTTGTAGAGCATTCAGTTTTTATTGATTCATTTTCTTCCAGGACTGTCGACAACTTGCTCGGGATGTCGAAATTAAAAGAACAGAGCAATGTCATAGAAGACTATTTTATAAAGAACCGAGAAGATCTCATAGTTTAATCAATTTGCAGAATCGGTAAGCTGATCCCCTATCAATCTGCAATCTCGAAAGACAAAATGAGCATAGTTTTTACACAGATGTTAGAACTCACCTTTAAAGGCATCATACGGAAATCGCCGTCGCCGCGGATTCTTATATGTTAAAGTGTTAAAGTGTAAAAGGATAAACGTGCATAACTGAGGGTGAAGTAGTGAGGATGAGGGTGGAGCACTTCTTCACCCACTTCACTCTCACCTCTCCACCCTCACCCTCACTCACCGCGAGTTCGTATATTAACACTGAATCCGCGGCAACGGCGATTTCCGGATGTTATGCCT
This sequence comes from Didymodactylos carnosus, assembly GCA_905250885.1. Classification (NCBI taxonomy): domain Eukaryota; kingdom Metazoa; phylum Rotifera; class Eurotatoria; order Philodinida; family Philodinidae; genus Didymodactylos; species Didymodactylos carnosus. The sequence continues at coordinate 14,723 of CAJNOQ010003282.1, read as the reverse complement.
TTAAATAGGGTTTTCTGCAGAAAATCAGATTTGTCATTTGTGTACCGTACCGTATCGATCTCCTCGAAACATTTTCTCTTTGAGCTGTAATTTTTGCCTCAGGCAGAAGATTCTGTTTAATTCTCTATGCCCATTTTTTCGAAAAGACGGCAAATTTGAGTTTAGATTGATAAAGTTCAATAGGGTCGGTACAGCAGAACAAACTGGTTTTTGCGGAGAATATTACAAAATGATTAGAGACTCTAACAGAAATCATTCCTGAAAGAATTAAAAGAAAATACCACGACCACTTTCGACCTTTCTCACAAGTCTTGTCAGATGGTTTCTTTCGAAAAAGACAGTTAAGACACGACAAAACAACACAACTCAGTCCACACCGTGCTAGTGTTATTGATCCTTATTCTTACCGAACAAAGAATGATAACTTTCACACGATGAGATCAGTGCACAGTATACTGGTCACTGCACATATTTTGCTCCTCTCCATTAAGTATTTCTTTTCATTCTATCGAAAATGGTTCTACCTTGAACGCAAACTGTATTTAGTACCATTCATTCAGCAAATGTGAAGTGAAAAGCACCATACTTATGGTTTGATCTTGGGAAGTGGGCACCAGAGCTTCGTATGGACTCAGAATTCTGAAAGTATTCAATCTTTCTATATAGTTGATTATTAAACAAATTCTACATGTGTTTTCAGAAAAACAGCTCAACTGAAATATCTGCAACAGTATATGAAAACGCATCAACAATTTAGTACGGATCAGCTTAACCACATTAAATCGATTATACACCAGTAAGAACGTAACTTTTATTTCTACATGTCAAGGAATAAAAACTTCATTTTGCAAGATCATTTATAATTGTTACACAACCGCGTTCCGAAGATGGTTCAATACCAGTGGTAATTGTTAATGACAAAAGAGCAAAAATTAAAACGGTCATTGTTAATTTATTACATGAATTTATGGTTGAATATGATAACTATATTCAAATGTCTGACATAAGTGAGGCTTACAGTGATATTTCTGACAGAAAAGTTACAAGAAAATTCTTTATCGTTTATAGAGATAAGTTTGTTGTCAACGACAAATGATTCAAACAAAATAGAATTGTGTATACCAATGAAACCAGCATCGATCAGTTGGAAAACATATACACTATCAACAAGAAAAACTGTTCAATATGCCGAAATAACAATGTTAAGTTTATCGACAGCAGAAAAGCTTAAACTGGCATCCGCATTTTATCGTTTTCATTTATCGATCCAAGTGAATGTAAGAGAAAGATTATTTTGTCATAGTTTTGATCAAAGTATCTATTATCAGAAATTATTCGTATGATGAGAGCAAGATATTGTAGTTTAAGTTTCTCTCAAAATAGAAAGCGTTGAACAAATAATTCTTAGATTTTCAACCGCGCTTCTACACATGTTAATAAAACCTTTTTTAAGCGATCATTTTTATAAAAACAAAAATTTATTAATATGACTTTTTCCTGAACAAGTAGACTCCTACGGCAACTTTTATGGTCAAAACGAGCCACTGCACAAGTCTATGCGACCCTTGATTAAAAAGTTACAAGGTTTTTCCTAAAGGCCCTATAAACTAAAAAATTCCTTACATTCGCCTTACGAATAGACCTTCACTGAGGTCTATTCGTATTATGAAAAATTCTCCATGTAGATAGATATTAGAGGTTGTGACAGTTTTAGAATGAAGCTAGCACATGCGATTGTAGATTGACAGAGCCCGATGTTTGAGATTCACTGGCTATTCCGCGAGTTTTTGAAAATAGATGTTAAGCAATCTAAACTTTAAAAAGCTAACAAAACCACTGGTGTTACTGAGCTTCCTCATTACCTGTTCGCAGAACAGTCGTGTCACGGATGTTTGAATTTTACTCGAGTTTTCGATAAACAGAAAGATTTTTGAAAACCTTGGTTTTCTGGATTTCCCTCTTCTAAAGTCTACCGGAAATGAATTAAACCCCCCCTCATAATAGAAGCCCAGTCTGGCAAGAAATTTTTTGAAAATTGCCCCTGGCCTTTGCTGAAGCAACATCTCGTTGTTAAAAAAATAATTTCGTCGCCGTAATTAATATGGTCAACATTTCCCGAAAGTGTGATAGCGATCGAAGTTGTAATTATCGAGATAGATCTAACAAACGGAAGCCCTTACTTGACTAAAAGCATAGGCAGAGGAACCACTAGGCTAGATAAGGCTCAAGTCTAATTTCCAAATTCATTTTATGTACCCAGTCAAAAAAAAATATCAAGAGGAGTATGATGGAGCACACTTTTTGGAAAAAAAGAAAGGAGTACTCTTTTTCTCAAAAAGGGTGTTCCAAAAATGGAGTAATCTCGATAACCCTTTTGTAAGAATTACTTTGGAGTACTCGAAGTGCATGTTCTCAAAAGGAGTACTTCAAACACTACGCTTTTCTTGAAGTGCTCTGCAGTGCCTCGGCTGCACTTTATAAAAAGAAGTACTCCGAGGCGCTCTTTTTTTTGAGGAGTATTCAGTCTCAGCTCCAGACCTTTGACCACCACCATCCAGACTATTTTGTAATAGCTTTTCTATTCAATATTATGGCAATGTATTTTTTCAAAGAGAACGGGCTTTTTTTACACTAAGAACAGAGAATAAATATGCGATAACCGTTGTAAGAAATGTAGCTGATAATCGAATCCAGTCCTCTAGCTTTCTTGCTCCTAGTAGATGATAAAAAGATTCCTGGATAAAATCTCCTGATATTTTCGGCTGTTATGAGCTTTTCGGCGATGTATTTCTCACGAAAAATGAGGTTTATCCTCAAGAAAATAGCTTAAAAAGAACGATCGGAAACGCGTTAAAGTCTGTTTACTGTCTTACAGCGTGAAAGAAACGTTTCTAAACCTTATCCCGGCCGTTCACTATGATCGGATAGACTCGATTTCAAAAGACTTAAGCCTCCTCCCATTTCTGATTTACTGATTTCGGGTGCTTAATAGAGCTTTAAAATCCAAAAAATCCTTGGAAGGTTTCTTAGGAATTCTCATTCTATAAAAAATAGAAGCATAATTTAAAAAATGGACTCTGTCAGCTCCTATCTATAGGTTTTTTATCTACAAATCAAAAAAGGAAAACTTCTCCCGATGTAGCGTTACCGAGAATTTCTGTGAATGGCAAAAGCCCTGAAGCTAAAAGACAGTCTTAAGAAAAACGCAAAATAAGTTCTGATTCTGCGTTTAAACGCGTTTTACTTAAAGATTGTTTAAGCGTTAAATAATTTGCCGATATTTTCCTACAAGTTATCGGTTATGGCGGATCTAATGAACCTGTGCATGGTCATGTGCAGCACATGCATGCGCTTATGCAATAAAAGTGCGAAAAAAACAAATTCTTTTGCTATGGGCGGGGCTTCTGGAAACTGGCTCAAAAGCTATGAAAAACCTATCCTATCGACACAAAAATTATGTCATTAGAAAGTAGACACTTTGGGCTATCCAACCATGTGCTTTTCTCAAAATCAATATTATTGTCGAAAATCGGCATTTCTGGCCCAGGCGGAGGGAGGGGGGCTGGGCTTAAGCTAAATTTTGCACTTGATCTTCAGTTTATAAAAAGAATGAGACTGAGTCCCACCTATTGCTTTTTCCTAATTACGCCACTAATTTTACTAGAAAATTTAAATTCTTACCATTTTTTATAGCATAGAGCACAAAAGACGACTTTTAGGCTGGGAAATTTTATGTCTTCCACTAGAAACCATTATCACAACGGTCACAGCGTTTTAAATTCGTATATAAAATAGAGGAAAAAGTGTCACGAGATCCGAATTTATGTAGGCCTCTAATTAGCAAAACCATAGAAAAAATAACTTGTGGAGAAGAATTGATCCTTGCCCCATTTGCAATAGTTTCGCCACCTCTGCTTAAAAGCCAAACCTGAATTCATATTTGTAGTTGGTTGCAATCAGATCACTCTTGGGCGTCTGTCTATAGTCTAGAAACCTTGACTTCAAACGCGTGCTGTATTTATAAAAACAGATTCTGAGCAAAAGTGGCCACTGGGTACACTATCTATGTTTATGTTCTTTTATTTCTTGCAAAAACTCCTGCAGCGGATCCGAGTTCAGTGCAAACCGTCACACAAACTTGTTAAACATCGTTGACGTAGTTTTAACGTATTATTTTATCGTTGCAGATACCAAGTATACAACTTTCGCATACTGTTGTGTTGGAAACATCAAAGTTTGTCATTGGTACAAATACTTCTCAGATTACAAACAAGACCGCAAAGGTTATGCTAAATGATATTGAAGAATTTAGCGGGACAGTGAGTGGAAAATTCTGGATCAACAACGTACAAAAATAAATTTGAGTTTCAACTACTTAGATTTCTCCGTCAACAGTTGAAGAATATGTATGCCGTTATTTTAAGCAAAAAATAAGAGTTGAACCGCTCAAATGTGTTCGCTCATATGTTCAGCAACAACTAAACAAAGCTTGCGGTATACTTTTAGTTCTATATCATAAACCAGAAAACACCTATGTATATTTGTTTATTTTTGTAGAAAATGCCGATCCGAAAAAAGTAACTTTGGTAGGTGAAATAAGATTTAACAGCGATAGATCAATTAACTTAACGGTTATGTATTTATTTTGTAGAATTTCTTAACACGATTTATAACTCAAGCAGAATTTATGGTTACATATCCGTTGTTAGCACTGCTTCATGCCGATGGGTAACTTTGAAAGTGGAATGGGATATGCTTAAAAGTATGCGATTTCTCTTTGTATTTTACAGTCTCTTATTAGGTATATGTGACAGTTCATTAACAAAAGATCTAATTGTCACTAATACAGTCTCGTCAATCGGTCTTCGTTTCAATTCGATCACGCAGGAGAACCAAACTCAAACTAAAAATGCTGTCTCAGTAAGAGTAGATGTTCATAATAAGCAAGGTATGTTTTCAAGCGTTTACTGACATTTTCTCAAGTTCTCAGAAAAATAGAGTTAGTCGTCCTGGTTCTTGTAAAATTATAAGTAAGTTACATGCAAATCGAAGAACTAAAAGGTTTAGAGTAATAAATGTCAGACACAAAAGTTACTATCGTGCTATCACTGATAGACTAATAACTTGTTTTATCTCACTAGAATGATTGATTATTTCTATCATTTTAACTTAGACAAATTTGAACGACAAACATTGAATTCAAATGAATTAATGGAAGACTTCTGTAATCTTATTTGTGCTGCGCATGCACAAAAATTTGAAGCATCTATTTTATCTGATATCGTTAATGGATCGAAGGGTGTTTATAAATTAAACAGCGATTTTTCTAATTATTTTGGTATGAGTAAAGATGAATAATTGTAAATTAGAATATACTTTATTGGTAAATATTTTTATTCTAGATGAAAAACTTCCCAGATTATTTCAAGAAAACCTTACGCCATATACACCAGTTTTTCCAAAGTAAACTGTTTCTTTCAACACATCAGTATCGCAACATTTGATGCTGTCTTTTGATTTGTTCACCTTCGATAGACTAAATTTATCTCCTTTTATTTCAGGGGTTTACATTTTTCACAAAACAAAAGTGCACCATTTGCATCATCGACTCCTAATGAGGTATGTGTATCGACATTTGTTGTATTTGCTATCTATCTAATGACTAAATTTCTGGATTATATCTCATGTTCTTCTTGTTCTCCTGAGATTACATTTGAACTACTACGACGTGTATAGTGTTTTTCGAACAATGAAGGTTGTGTAACTTGGGCCAGTGATAAAAAGTTTGAACTTGATTCATTGAGTGGAACAAAAGTTGTAGCGAAAAATAGATGTCGTAACGGAATACCAAATAGATAAATATATACATAGAATACCCTTTGCCGAATACCGGTGTACGGTGAAGATACAAGAAAAATAGCTGATAAAAAATGGGGGGTTTTGTCCAGGTTTAAGGTCACTCATAGAGTGAAAGTTTTTGAGCGCATTCGGAGAATACAAAAAGTGTTCGAATCTGATCCACTTGTGCAAAATCGTCGTAGAATGTGGAATGCAGTAATGTAATATCGGTTTGCCACCTTCAGATCACAAGTGAATCCAGTTTGGGAAGCAGAAGTAATTTTATTATTCTCATGTCACATTCAGCTTTTTCGTTGAGCATAAGTTTGATTTGTTGTTGTTGTTGTTGTAATTCTGTTAATCCATATTATCTATCAGTTGTTGTTCCTTCTTCTTATATGAATTATCTCGCCGGCTAACCTTTACCATAATCCTTATACCATTTCTTTGCATGACTTTTGATTCCTTGCGGTTTAGACAATTTTCCACATTTACTGTTCTGACATATGTATTTATTATTGCTATTTTTTGTTAACAATTCAGTTATTTTAGATTGCGGAGAGACAGTTTTAGTTGTTTTTACTGTTCACTAGTTACAGCAGTTGTTGATGATGATGTATTCCTTTTATCGCATGTACGTCGGTGGATTGTCACATCCCTTTCATTTTTACATTTTTGGGCGCACATCGTACATACATTATTACCGGCTGTAGTTGGAGTAGTAGCAATTGATGGGTCTTTTGTTGTTATATTTGATATTGATGCACGTGTCTCAGTCCGCTTTCTCACCGCCTTTTCCTTATATTCTTTTATGATTTTATGAACATCTCGATGAACTGGTTGATTTTTAACGTTTTTGTTGATCATTTCCCTCCATCACTCTTTGTCTGATGTGTCCCTTCTCCAATCTTGAATCTTCAACTTTTCGATATCATCCTTGATCTTGTCGTGCCATCATTTCTCCACTCCAACTTCGGCTCGTCAAGAGTTGGGGAAATAAGTAGAAGAACCTTTTTTGGCTCGAATTCTCTATTCGATTTACGTCCTCAAACCATCTCAACCTATTTCTTCTAATGATGTTATCTAGACTTGGTTGACCAGTTAATTATAATACCAGATCGTTCGGCATTCGATCGCCTAATGTACCGCCAAGCAGTGTTCTTAGGCATCGCATATAAAATGTTTGTAGGCGTCTTTCTTCATTTAGTGTGAGACTCCATGTCTCACTTCCATGCAACAAAACGAGTAGTCGTGCTCGAAATATTCTGACTTTTGCTTCGACCGACACACTTTTCCTATACCAGATAGGGGTTCGGAATACCAGAAAAGAGAGTTATTTTTTTTCGATACTCTCCCAATATTGAGTGACTAATAGAAAAACGAAATATTGTTATTTTAACTAAATGTACTATTACCATCTCAAAGAGTCCATCCGCATTATTGATTGAGATTGATCGAGAGAGATTAAAATAGAATAAAGAGAAGCAAAGCACAAAAGAACACTACACAATTGATAGAATCGAACATTTGAACGTCGAATTCGAAATACAATTTACTTTTGAACTACATTATCCAAAAGTAAATTCTGAGACAAGGGGTGAGGGTGTTTATTGTTTAACTTGTCAAAGACAAAAATTTATTAGATTTTATGACCGTTCTAGAGTGTAACTACTTCATCATATGACACTTCAACATTTCAACAAATGCCAAGAAGCACTTTTGCTAACACAAATCTTCCACCGATACATAGTTACAATATTAGTTCAAATCAAACACAGATGCAACCGATAGATCCGCCTTGTACTCGTCCAGCAGCAGTAATGTCTGGAATTTCAACTTCAATCACTCCATCGATACTGCTTCCACAACAAAATGCACAAAACATTCGCGGCTTTACAATACCCACCAGTCAGTCAAACCCTAACATTGAAACATCATACGGAGCAATTGCTGAATCACCTTGGAGCATGCTTGATAGTTCATCGCAACTTATAAATGAGTCTCGTAGTGTACATCTAAATGATCTTAGTCCTCCTCGATTGCCACTTAATCATTTTAATACATTCTCTACAACATTCAGTCAATCCAGCTCCAGTAAGGCCTTTGAGATTCACCTCAATCAGCCAACAGCTCCATCTCAATTGACTCCTTCACAGATATTAAATATGCCTTTGCATTATTATAAAGCATTTAATCCGCCGTCGAATGTAACTTTACATCAACAACTGATCGCATCCCATGCCCAGGTACCACTAGATTCTTTTTACCAGGCACTTTATAATTAACTAAATGTGCAGCAAAACGCTTTCATTTAGACATCTTCAAATGCTGGAATACCGCAGTGTGCAAATTCAATAGAATGTAGTTATGACATAGGACCGCCGACAGAATTGCATTTACTGTCCCCAGGTGAAGCTGAAAAACCCTTTCGGTATATAACAATTTGGAATAATGACAGCCCGACTGACGTTGATCAGTGGAATAATGATATTCTTGATATTAACATGGATGACTGTTGAAAACTATGTGCCCAGTGAAACTGGCGATTTTAAAAAATACAACAATGTAAAACAAACATTGTAGTGGCAACATCTTCTTATGCAAATATTCAAGAAAAAGTGTGACAAATAGAAAATATTTTATCGAAGAAAAGAGCGCTTTCATAAACGTTCGGCTAATGTGGTCTGATTCTGTTAGCACCTGGGTAACACAGAGTATCATGGGATTGCTGTAAGAATCGCTAAACAATAGAAATATTAAGTAAACATAAATAAGAAATGAGTTTGATTTCGTTCATTTTCTTTAACAATATGTTACCAACTGGTTTTCGCTACTATGTCTCTACCTTACAGTTGTCTACGGAAAAATCTCTAATCAATGCTTTTAGGACTTTTCATAACCCGAAAAATTTCTGTGAGCAGGCTGGCTTCCAAACAATGAGTTTGAATCAGAAAATCAGAAACTTTTACTCTTTTCCAGTAGACTTTAACTTCAACAGTAAAGTGCTCCACCTGAAACAAGAAATAATTTATTTTTGAGCTATAAATCGTCTAGTGCGGAATGAAGTGTCAAGTACAAAGAGTACTATTTTTCTTTTTTCTCTTTCTACTTTACTTGCACATTAGTGTGTGAATAAACACAAGTAGACAGGCATATGACAAGTTCGAGTTTCTAACTTGAACTTGCTAAAATAATAATCATGAATTCAACTCCAAGTATTGAACTGGGAGCATGCCTCTTCAATTTCAAATGGTCCAAAATTATAGATTGAAAGGCAGAATATTTGTAACCGCTTACGGATAGAGATGATTGACCAGATCCCTTAAGTTTCTTATGGATGTTTGTTTCTGTGTTTATCTTCTTTGATTGCTAAAAGATTGTCTCGCCGGCAAAATTCGCCCCGATGTTCACGTACGGTTTATGCTGACAAGGGAACCTTTCGAGGTGATTAAAAGCTTTTTGATCGACATCTAGTGGGTTATAGGTTATCGACCATGCTGATTTCGAATAATATCATGGGACTGGCCCATAGCTCTTCGAAGATCCAGTCTTCTGGAAAACCAGTTTTTCAGAAATCCCAAAAAATAACTCACGCCTTTCTTAATAATGCAGGATTGTAGCGCGCAAATTTCTGATTAAAATGATACATCCGCCAGCTCTACACGACCTTTCTTTCCGAAGTTATAGAATTTATAAAACGAGCCTTAAATTGTTCATTGTCAGCTCAAAGCTACAGAAATAAGAAGGAAAGAATTAATTTAGGGCTTTTCTTATAAATTCTATAACTTCGGAAAGAAAGGTCGTGTAGAGCTGGCGGATGTATCATTTTAATCAGAAATTTGCGCGCTACATTCCTGCATTATTAAGAAAGGCGTGAGTTATTTTTTGGGATTTCGGAAAAACTGGTTTTCCAGAAGACTGGATCTTTGAAGAGCTATGGGCCAGTCCCATGATATTATTCGGAATCAGCATGGTCGATAGCAAAACATTTACAATCAGAAATTGTGTACTCTGCTAAACCTGGTGACTGTAACATTCATAAAGTCTGGAAGAGAAGAAAGTGTAAGATTCTTACGAAAACCATAATCGACTCGTCTACGAAAAAATCGTACAGTACTGAAAAACGACCGTTACTACCAGTGCGCACGGCATGCTATGCTGCACCGGTACAGTTCCACATTTTTCCAGTTACTGTTTTGTTACTTGCGATTGATTCCACTATATTTTGCTGGGACTTTTCTTCGAGAACGTAGTGCAATCAAAATCTAATGCTTTCGTCGAGCAGACAATGTTTTTCTCATGTTATAACCTATATGTGAAAAGGAAAAATCAGTATAAATAGAGGTATGTTCAGGGGATGTGCACAGCAAATTCGGCTCTCTCTCCCCTTATCTCAATAGGTCTCATTTTCGCTAATCTAATAAAGTGCCTTATACAACAGACACTGTTTTTCATCTCGTTTAAAATGAGAAAAAAGCTTTGATATCGTCAATCATATACATGCCGTGAGTATATATATACGTTTATAACACGTGGATAAGCACGTGGAGCAATCTATTCTTTTCTAACGTTTTTCTTCAAACGAAGAAATATGCTTTCTATTAACGTATATATATATAATATTTATTTATCTTTATCAGCAGTTTATATCTGCTTTTTAAAGTAGAACTAAATCATTGAAATAACTAATTTACAGAGTAAGTACACAGCACTTGTAGTGATTGAGAGAATAGGAATATATAAAATCCTTTCTATTTTACTGTCGCACAGTTGCAATTTTTCTCCTCGTTCTGTTTGACGCACGGAGGATTGGGACCTAGCCATTCCGCCTCATTCACAGAATATTATAGTGGCTTTAATAACGAACTGATCCTAGCAATAATATCTACGGATATACATTCTCTAGAAGTCTAAGCGTGAACGTTCTTGTCACATATGACAGACGTTAGCTTACGGTAAAACTCACAGATGAACTATGCAAGATTTAACCGCTCTCACCTATATTCTGTGATCAAATGCCAGTTGCCAGAAAAATGGTAATTCAGAAATACATGAGAAAAAACTAATACATAAAAAGAATAATGAAAAATATTCATTTTAAGAGACCCGTTATATCAAAAGTTGTTGTTTTTCATTTTTTTTCGTTACAATACCAAATTTGCTGTGCGCATCCCCAGAACACACCTCTGTTCATACTGACTTTTCCTTTTCACATAGAGGTTATAACATGAGAAAAACATTGTCTGCTCGACGGAAGCATTAAAATTTGATTGCACTACGTTCTCGAAGAAACGTCCGAGTAAAACATAGTGGAATTGATTGTAGATAACGAAACGGTAACTAGAAAAGTGTGGAACTACTAATATTATCGGTCACCATCAAGATGACCGTCCGGACGGGTGGTCAAAGAGGTCCAGAAAGAATTAATTTAGGGCTTTTCTTATAAATTCTATAACTTCGGAAAGAAAGGTCGTGTAGAGCTGGGGGATGTATCATTTTAATCAGAAATTTGCGCGCTACAATTCTGCATTATTAAGAAAGGCTTGGGTTATTTTTTGGAATTTCTGAAAAACTGGTTTTCCAGTGTTTCGCTACCGGACATGTTGTTTGAGATGGGCATCTGGACGGTCATCTTAATGGTGTCCGATAATTTTGATTTGAAATAATTAAAACGCGACATGTGTGCAGCCACAACACTAGTCCGGACAAGCGTCCTCACGCGTCTTTTTCTGCGGCGTCCTGACATCGTCATCCCGTTTTTTTTGCTTTTGACTATGGTACCTTCCTTTGATTATTTATGCTTCAAACAGTAATTTTTATTTTATTTTCTGGTTCGAAATATAAAAACCACAAATCTAATTTTTATAGAGTTATTGTTTTAAGCTACTTTTAAGATGGACACAAACGATGAGTCTATTGCATGAGTTAGTCTGGGCTATAACATAAATAGCCGAACCACTTTTCTGAAAGCGTACGCTTAGGAGTTTGAAGGCCATGGTCGATAATCGTTAGTTGCAACTAGAAGAAATCTAACAATCGCCCGATCACTAGATTTCCACTGCCGTTACTCAATAGTTGCAATCGAGTAAAAATCTAGTAATCTAGATGAATTAGGCGATACTAGATTATTTTTTGACGCTTGGGTATGGAACCGACGGGCTTATTCTTCGAGTGGTCCCGATAATACTCGTTAGATGGCCGAGAAATAGCAATTTTACACTTTTGTTTGACCAAAATAGTACGATAATCTGAATTACAACGAAGAATTCAATGCACAATAGGCTCAGAATATAGAGAGGAACGGGTGCCTGGTTAGCGGTAGCGTAATTCCAGATAATCAAAATTGAATACGGTGCGCCTGCCAATCCGAGTATGTTTACTAGAATAAAAATGTTTCGTAGTACTTTAATGTCTCTGTTGCTGCTACCCGTTGCTAATTTATGCGACGTATTTCTTGTATACTTTATAATATAAATATAGAGACAAACAATACCCGAAACCGGAACAAGAAAGGCGAGTATGCTTGCAATAAGTGTTTTTGTCCAAGTCTCTGTTGATGAGAATATGCAGAAATGTGATTCTCTCTCAAATTTGACGCCTTGGAGAAAGTAAGTGATTAATACAACGATAATAGCCATCGTCCAGTTACATCCGATAAGTAACAGATGAATGGTTTTTGACTGAAGATATTTCCGTTTACTCAATATAATGAAGAAGAATCTACTCACGGCATGAACCAAATAGGAATAAGTTATTGAAGCAGTTGTTATTGCCGTTACTAGAGCGATTATTGTGCATTCGGTGGTGATTTTATGAGCTGACATCAAACCGTTTGCGAATTGCCAGATCATTAATATACAATGGAAAAAAACGCACAGTGCGGAGTTAAAACTGAGAAGATTGGTGACATTCGATAGTTGTTTGTGTAGCAGCAAAATGAGAAGCATGACAATACTGATAATCGTCGAAGCTGTTGAAAATATGAAACCGAAAGAGTAGGTGACGTGGAGAAATAAAGATCGCGGTTCTCGACTACTACTCATTTTCTTTTGCTACTAGAAACTAATGTTAAATGGTATAGTGTAAAGAGGTTAGAACTCAACAAACGCTTATATCATTAGTTCATTCATTGTCATTATAAATTAAATGTTTAATTTTGGATTGACAGTAAATGTCCTCTATTTCTCCGATGAAGTGACGTTCGTAAGTTGAATATTGTTATTATCACTAAAAAACAGAGACTCTCTGTCGATTCTTGAGCACCATTCTTGTTAACAAATATCATTCATCAGTATTCAGTCTCTGCGAGGAGAATAATCAGTGCAAGTTAAGAAATTCACGAGGTGATGTCACGTGGAATACATCTTCTTTTCGCATTGTAGTTACCAGAGATGGGACGGGTTTGTGTTAGAAGGAGCCGAATCGAACCGAAACTTTCTCCAAACCAAACCGAACCGAACCGATCAATATTTTTTATATGTAATTGAAGTTAGAATAAAACGAAAAACTCTTTGTCTTTATCATTCAAACACTCCTCACTGTAGTTCTTTGTTTCCAGGTGTATTCTTTCTGTTCGAAAGTGCTTTCACTTCACTTTCAAAAATAAAAAAAAGACGTGTTATCACAGAAAAACAACTGTTCCATCAGAACAAAAAGTACCAGATGACTGTTTGTTTATACATTTTTTGCCAGTAAATATTTTTTTTTTATAGGAATTTTTAAGAACAACATCATTCACAGTAATATTAATAAAGCCGCCGAAATTATTATTATTATTATTATAATTATTTTTATTATTAGGTTATTTGTAAACCCCTACTTAAACATTTTAACAAAATACACTTCTTGTCCAGCTCTGATACCATTTTGCGCACAGCACAGGAAGCTACTTGAGAGATAATCAAAGATTATTAATGTAGCCTCTAATTTCTGTCATAACGTTTGACCGTACTCCATTATCGGACTGCTTATGATCTGCGTATTGGACGAAAAAAAATCAATCTGCAAAACAGGTCACTTTCGATATTCTATCCGTTATAGAGCCCATGAAAACAGGTTTTGCAGTCCATGGACTATTAAAATGTAGTCCGAGTCCAGACCAGTCCATGATCTGGTCTGAGAACCATGGTTGAAAGTTTGAGCCCAGTCCAAGTCCATGGGCTCGAAAACCTTTTAACGCAGTCTAGTCGATACCGAGGTCTGGTTGAATCGCAACAACTTATTTAAATAAAACGAGAATTGTGCAAAAGTTTTCATCTAAACAAAGTTTCGGCATTTTGCGCACATATAATTGTATACGTACGATACGTATTCCTGCACATTCTTTTGACTGTGGTACCTTCCTTTGATTACTTATGCTTCAAACAGTAATTTTTATTTTATTTTCTGGTTCGAAATATAAAAACCACAAATCTAATTTTTATAGAGTTATTGTTTTAAGCTACTTTTAAGATGGACACAAACGATGGGTCTATTGCATGAGTTAGTCTGGGCTATAACATAAATTGCCGAACCATTTTTCTGAAAGTCGACGCTTAGGAGTTTGAAGGCCCTGGTCTATCCGTGAGCCACGCCAAAAAATGTCCTATACTAAGAAATTGTTACTACCAAAGAATAAAAAGATATTCATTTTGAAAAGATATATAACCAGCAAGGATGGGATCGATTCGTTTTCTGCAACTGAACCAATCCAAATTTACGAAAAACTCAAACCGAACCGGTTCCCCTCTGATAGCTACTGAACTAGATATCTGACAGAGAATCCTTAACTTGCACTGATTATTCTCCTCGCAGAGACTGAATACTGATGAATGATATTTGTTAACAAGAATGGTGCTCAAGAATCGACAGAGAGTCTCTGTTTTTTAATGATAATAACAATATTC